>ML792467.1:126448-160223 GCA_009831015.1 Picea engelmannii | reverse complement strand
AAGACTATTCTATATGTATATTACATTTCATTCCATTTCTAGTGGTATGTGGAACTTCACATAACTCCTCACGGTTAGAGAGTTATGGCCATGTGAGGTTGGAGAACCCTCATGAGTCATCTAGAAGCCCCAAAAGGTCAAAGTAGTCAAAGTGGTTTAAGATATTTTACAAGGTAAATAATAAAGTGAAGTAATGAGTGTACTATAGTTAAAATTGAATACAAAAGAAATTATTTAAATAATAAATTTAATGGAGAATTAGAAGTGGGTTAATCCTAAAATAAGGAAAGTGGGTTAAGATGGTTAAAAGGTAACCCATTCAGGAAGCTACATGAAAGTATGAATAAGAGGAAAGGATATCTCATTTTAATTACACTTGAGAATATTGAATATATATAGGTGACTGAGGTAACCAAAGGATATCTAAGACGAATTTCAAAGGGAAGGTGAAGTAAAGAAGGTCGAAATTCAAGGGAGGATAAATTCTTTTGATGATGCTTTCTAAGGTATGTTATTTACAGGTCATCTCACAATTTTCGCAATAACTATTTTTCTAGAATGATTCAGACTATGAAATTGGGAGGCCATTGAGGAAACATATCCAAGTAGTTGTGATCCAAATTTCAGATTGTGGGTTATTGTATTTTTGGAGTTACATGCCATGGAAAATAGGGTTTGTGGCTAGTCCTGAAACTAGTCTAAAGCAAGTGTTTTGGGTAAAAACGTCATAACTTCTTCATAACAGATCCAAATTTAATAAGACCAAATGTGTTGGTTATAGTACAATCTGTAGTATTCTATGTACAATTTTTATATCCATACAAAAAATATTCCATGCGGGGAATTCTCTACAAGTTCACTCTCTAGAATAAGCCAAAATTCAACAAGCTATGCCATTTTTGCTATAACTCCTTTTCTGAGAGGTTCCAAGTAGTGAAGTCTAGAGGAATTTCATAAAAGACATTGAAGAACATTGTGTACCATTTTTATATCTTTATTCATTATAGGTACATAGTTTATATGATTATCCCAAGTTAGGGTTGTTGACTAATCCAAAATTAGTCATGTGAGACTAAAGTAAAGTTTGACGAAAATGCTAGTTTATTGTTGTAGTTAAGGAAGTTTTGCAGGTATGTGATCTTATACACTAGGTCTATTGCAGAGTTACAAATAAGATTTGGATGATGAAATTGATGAGGGATTTTGATTGAGGTACATGTTGGGTACACAGTTGAGACAAGTAGTTGATGAGTTGGCCCATACATGAGGTGTATAGTTGATGATGTTGGTACATATTGATGAATCATAGTTGATGAGTAGTTGATACATGATTGGTATATACTTGGTACATGGTTGGAGGACATTGTTAGTAGTATTGTTGACACATAGTTTATGGATGATGTAACATATTTGTATTGGTATATTATTAGAAGCACATGTTGATCTTGGTGATGATTATGAGTTTTTGTGTTATGCTTGGTTGATGCACATATTTGAGAGTTGTCTTGGTGATTTATATTGGTGAGTAGATATGATTTGATTGATAAGATTGATGATACAGGTTGTTGTGATAGGTTGTTTGGACAGGTTGTTGTGACATGTTATTTGTATAGGTTTGGTGCATGGTTGATGCACTTGTTCATGGTACATGTTGAGGTACAGGTTGGTGCATGGCTGATGCACTTGTTTATGGTACATGTTGATTATAGGTTGTTTGGTACATGTTGGTGCATGGTTGATGCATTTTTTTATGGTACAGGTTCATTACAGGTTGAGGTACAGTTCGATGCATGGTTGATGTATGGTTTAGGTTATTGGTACAGGTTGTTTTTTCCAGGTTGATTGGTGCAGGTTTATAGCAGTATATCTCACAGTGATAGTGTGAAATTGGTTCCATCATTCTACTTCTATGTCGGGGAGTTTGAACGAGGCAACGGAAGGTGATTGTAGCCACCTTTCGATTGTAGTCGAAGAACATAGGGGGTTGTGGCCTCCTTCTGGTTATAGCCAGAGAATTGGGGAGTTGGAGCTTCAAACGGGTTGTAGCCTAAGAAACTAGGGGGTTGGAGCCTCCTTCTAGTTGCAGCTGGAAAACAAAAGAATTTGGTGCTTCCAATGAATGTAATTCTTAAAGACATATAAGAAAAATCATTTTGTGGTTTTCTCCCGCTTTGGGTTTCCACGTAAAAACACTGGTGTACTGTGTATGTGTATGATTTCTCATTTGTTCATTGTTTATTTACTTTGCAACTATTGTATGATAATGCTACATTGATATAACACTTGCATATTGTGGTTAAAAAGGATTGAATTTCTCTATTACTGATTCAACCCCCCTCTCAGTAATCCAACAATTGGAATCAGAGCGGGTGCCTTCAAGAATCAGTTTAACAATTGAAAGGTAGATCATGGAGAGAAACAACATGTACAAACATAGAATACCATAGTTTGATGGATAGAAGTATGCATTCCGGAGCAGAAGGATGAAGACATATATACAAGCAGAGGGATTTGAAATTTGGCAATCTATAGTAGATGGATACAAAGAACCAACAATTCTGCCAACAAGTGAAAGAGCAATAAAAATCGATCAAAATAATTCCAAAGCCACAAATGCACTTCTGAATGGTCTTCGTGAATCGGTATACACCAAAGCTATGCATTGTAAATCTGCTAAAGATATTTGGGAAAAACTTCAAAATATTTATGAAGGAGATTCAAAAGTCAAAGCAGCAAAGCTTCAAACTTATAGAGGTCAATTCAAACAACTAAAGATGAAGGAAGATGAGAATATTGCAGCTTACCTCTTATGAGTCAATGAAATAGTAAATGTAATCATAGGTTTGGGAGAAGATATTAAAGAATCTATAATTGTTCAAAAGGTACTAAGATCTCTTCCTATGAGATTTGATCCTAAGATATCAGTACTAGAAGAAAGAGCAGATCTAGACTCAATAAGCATGGAAGAACTACATGGAATCTTCATAGTATATGAAATGATAACTGAACATGAAAATCCAGATATAAAAGATGAAGATTTCAATGCATCCAAAAGGTCAAAGCAAAAGGGAAAGAAAAAATAAAAAGAACATAGCAACAGGAGTGACATCTCGGAAGATGATGAAGAAATGGCCAATTTTGTCAAGAGATTGAGCAAGGGAACCAACGATAGATATAAAGGTAAGCTTCTATTGATTTGTTTTAATTGTGATGGTATTGGTCATTTTGCTAACAAATGTCCTCATAAGAAAAATAAGGGGAATGATGAAGATTACTCAAATAGAAAACAAACATATAGAGGTAAAGGAACCACAAAGAAAATTTTCAAGAAAATCTTATGCACCAAATAATACATCTCCTCATCAGATGAAGATGAAGTCAGTGACAGTGAGATAGAAAGAGTTGTTTTCATGGCAGTAGAAGACTCTGATAAAGAAGACACCGAAGAATAATATGAAGAGGTATAAGTTGACTACAAAGAAGAATTTTTGACTGCCATAAAAGTTATAAGAAGAGAAAAGAGGAAAAACAAGAAGCTACAAGCAGAACTAGACAAGAAGGAAGACACTCAAGAACTAGAGCAGATCATCATGGGATTGAAGGTTCAACTAGAAGAATATAAAAGAATTGAAGAAGAACTCAAAGCACATTTAGAAGAGACATGATCATTGGAAATTTGGAAGCAGAGATTATCACATTGAGAAAGGATATTCAAAATAAAAATATATAGAACAACTCAAAAGTTTTGGATGACATTGTCAGCAGTCAAAGGCCTAATCATGACAATTCTGAACTTGGATAAAATCATACAGAAAATGGACCAATCTCCAAATAAACATAACAAGAAACATATTGAAAAAGTTATGCAAAAATAATCAAAGGGGATAGGAATACCTACAAGGAATATTAAGGGGCCACTCCTCCACCAAGAAGATTCATATTTCATAATCAACGACCGACAGAAACAAATAGGCCTCAGGAAGAAGAAGGATTCATAAGAGTAACTCCTTTCAAAATATCTTCCACTCCCAAGTATCAAACTATATTTTTTGGTTTATGTATGCATGCAATAATTTTGGACATAAAGTTATAAGTTGCAGAGCTAATAGAAGGAACATAAATAACTTTGAAAGACGTACAAAAAATGGTTATCCAAGAAGGTCTAGTGAAACACAGATAAGAATCTACAACAGGTTTGAATCATTGAGAACTGAAGTGAAATGCTACAAGTAAAATAACTTTGGACACATGGCCATAGATTGTAGAATGACAATCTCTCCTAGAGAACCACAACAAAAAAACAACAGTCACAGACAAGATCCTCAGAAGAGAACATGGATAAGAAAGAAAAATTAATATAGCAATGAATAATGCACACTCTCTCTACAAGCCAAGCAAAAGAAGCGTGGTTGGTATGTTGACAATGGTTGTTCAAAACATGAAGAACAAGTGAACAAAGACTAGGTCCCAGAGATCGCAAGACTGGAAATAAAACGATATGAAGAAAATTCTACATAGAAAAGGAAAGATGAGGGATAAAAAAAGGTTTGGAAAATAACTAAAAGAAAAGAAGGACAGGTAAATAAGGAACAGGTTCAAGAGATTGTACTTTTAGTCATTGTAGTGAAAGATGAATCCACAGACAGAAAGAAATAAGTCATAGCTCAAAGAGATAATGAATCTACCAATGAAGATGATGATGAATACACATCAGAGTAGGAATTTTTCTGAGCTATCATGCTTAAAGACTCCCAGGTAATATGAATATTAGACAGGGGGAGTCTATGCGATAGTTGTGATAGACCAAAGAACCATCCTTCGATTAGCTTGCAGATTTTGAGAAGATAAATCCAAAGCAGTCAGTTAGCAGAAGTATAGTTTGATAGATTAATCAAGACTTCATGATTGGTAGCTTACTATATGTGACAACATCCAAACTAGATGTAATGCAGGCAGTTGGACAAGTGGAAATATTTGAAAAAGAACCAAAGGAATCACATGTATTAGAAGTAAAGAGGATTTTAAGTTATCTCAAAGGAACAAAAGATTTTGGATTATGGTATCCAAAAGGAAAGGATATATCACTTATTGCCTACAAAGATGCAAATTGCGCAGGTTGCATTGATAAACGACGAAGCTCTAGTGGAGCAACGTTCTACTTGGGTGAGTGTTTAGTATCTTGGCTAAGCAAGAAACAATCATCAATATCCTTATCTACAGTCGAGGAGAAGTATATCGCAGCATAAGCATGTTGTAGATAGGTTCTATGGATGAAGCAAACTTTGAGAGATATACAGGTTGAATATGATGAACCCATTCCAATCTATTGTGATAATACAAGTGCCATCAGTATCTCAAAGAACCGGTGATGCACTCCAAGACGAAGAACATTCCGATAAAATATCACTTTCTACGGGAAAAAGGTTGCAGAGAAGAAAATCAGAGTTGAATATGTGGGCACAAAATAACAAGTGGAAGACATCTTTACAAAACCGCTTCCACAGGAAGCCTTTGAGTATCTTGTCCAAGGACTAGGACTAATTTCTACTCCAAAATTAATGCTTTTGAATGCTTATCTTATATGTCTTAGATGTACATGAGGAAACACCATAAATAATACAATTCAGGTTGGGAGATCAGTTTCAGGAAGAGTTCTGCTAGGGGGAGAAACCCCGGATGGAAAGATACTTTTTCCATTGATGACAAATGGGGAGATATTTATCAGATGCAAAGGTAAATGCTTCGAGAGATATCATAGAGGCATGTTTTCCAAGGGGAGGGATTGTCACAAGGGAAGAATAAGTGATATGACTTCAGAGTGATACCCTTTGTCAAAGGGGGAGATATTATTCATATGAAGGGAGAGAGAGTAATCAAAGGCTTATAAACACAAAGAAAAATCAAAGGCATGTAGTCAGAGGGAGCAGCCCCAAGGAGATTTTAGTCAGGGGGAGTAGCCCCAAGGAGATTTAAGTCAGGGGGAGCAACCCCAAAGGGAGATACCCTTTGTCATTGATATCAAAGAGGGAGAGATAGAAACATTGATGAGGAGTATAAGCATGAATGTTATCATGACTAAGTGTTGCCATCAATGTTGGTGTTTCCATCAATGCCAAAGGGGGAGATTGTCAGATAGTTGGCTTAGGTTGATGATATGTTGGCATGGATTGTTGGTTTTCATTGATGTCAACCATTGGAGAGTGATATTGTGGATTGATGTCAACCCTTGGAGAAAGTCTGGTAGTGAATTTCGGTAGCACAAAGGTTTGGGTAATGGACCTAAGGTTGTTTCATGTATAATGGTATGTGTTTTAATATATTTGAAGGTAATACTATTATATATGGATAGTACATGTCATTCCATTTCCATTGGTATGTGGAATATCACATAACACCTCATGGTTAGAGAGTTATGGATATGAGAAGTTGGAGAACCCAGATTTGGGTAATGGACCCAAGTTTGTTTGATGGATAATTGTATGAGTTTTGATATATTTGTAGGAAAGACTATTCTATATGGATATTACATGTCATTCCATTTCCATTGGTATGTGGAACATCACATAACTCCTCGCGGTAAAAGAGTTATGGCCATGTGAAGTTGGAGAAGTAGAACCATCACGAGTCATTTAGAAGCCCCAAAAGGTCAAAGTAGTCAAAGTGGTTTAAGAGATTTTAGAAGGTAAATAATAGAGTGAAGTAATGAGTGTACTATAATTCAAAGTGAATACAAAATAAATTATTTAAATAATAAAGTTAATGGATAAATTAGAAGTGGGTTAACCCTAAAATAAGGAAAGTGGGTTAAGATGGTTAAAAGATAATCCATTGAGGAAGCAACATGAAAGTATAAATAAGAGGCAAGGCTCTCTCATTTTAATTACTCTGGAACATATTGAATATCTACAGATGACTGAGGTAACCAAAGGATATATAAGATGAATTTCAAAGGGAAGGTGAAGTAAAGAAGGCCGAAATTCAAGGGAGGATAAATTCTTTTGATGATGCTTTCTAAGGTATGTTATTTACAGACTGTCTCACCATTTTTGCAATAACGCTTTTTCTAGAATGATTTAGATTGTGAAATTGGGAGGCCATTGATGAAACATATCCAAGTAGCTCTGATACAAATTTTAGCTTGTGGGTAATTGTATTTTTGGAGTTACACAGTGTGGAAAATAGGGTTTGTGGCTAGTCTTGAAACTAGTCTAAAACAAGTGTTTTGGGTAAAAACATTATAACTTCTTCATAACAGATCCAAATTCAGTAAGACCAAATGTATTTATTATATTACAGTATATAGTATTATGTGTACAATTTTACGATCCATACAACAAATATGATGTGTGGGATATGCTCTACAAGTTAGCTCACTAGAATAAGCTAGAATTCAACAACGTATGCCATTTTTTCTATAACTCATTTTCTTAGAGGTTCCAAGTAGTGAATTCTAGAGTAATTGCATAAAAGACACTGAAGAACATTGTGTACCATTTTTAGATCTTTATTCATTACAGGTACATAGTTATGCTTATTCCAAGTTAGGGTTGTTGACTAATCCAAAATTAGTCATGTGAGACTAAAGTAAAGTTTGATGAAAATGCTAGTCTCTTGTTGTAGTTAAATAAGGTTTACAGGTATGTGATCTTATACACTAGGTCTATTACAGAGTTACAAATAAGATTTGGATGATGAAATTGATGAGGGATTTTGGTTGAGGTACATGTTGGGTACATGGTTGAGATAAGTAGTTGATAAGTTGGCACATACATGAGGTGTATAGTTGATGATGTTGATACATCTTGATGAGTCATAGTTGATGAGTAGTTGATACATGATTGGTACATACTTGGTACATGGTTGGAGGCACTTGTTAGTAGTATTGTTGACACATGGTTTATGGATGATGTAGCATATTTGTATTGGTATATTATTAGAAGCACATATTGATCTTGGTGATGATTATGAGTTGTTGTGTTATGCTTGGTTGATTCACATCTTTGAGAGTTTTCTTAGTGATTGATATTGGTGAGTAGATCTGATTTGGTTGATAATATTGATGAGACAAGTTGTTGTGATAGGTTGTTTGGACAAGTTGTTGTGACATGTTATTTGTACAGGTTTGGTGCATGGTTTATGCACTTGTTCATGGTAAATGTTGAGGTATAGGTTGGTGCATGTTTGATGCACTTATTTATGGTACATGTTGATTACAAGTTGTTTGGTACATGTTGGTGCATGGTTGATGCATGTTTTTATGGTACAGGTTGATTACAGGTTAAGGTACAGGTCAATGCATGGTTGATGCATGGTTCAAGTTATTGGTACATGTTGATTGGTGCAGGTTGATTGGTACAGGTTTACAACAGTATATCTCATAGTGATAATGTGACAGTGGTTCCATCATTCTACTTATACATCATGGCGGTTGGATGGGCAAACGACATGTGATTGTAGCCACCTTCTGATTGTAGTCAGAGAACACATGGGTTGTGGCCTCCTTCTTGCTGTATCCAGAGAAGTGGGGAGTTGGAGCTTCAATCAGGTTGTAGCCTATGAAAATAGGGGGTTGGAGCCTCCTTCCAATTGCAACTGGAAAACAAATGAAGTTGGTGCTTCCAATGAATGTAATTATTAAATACATATAAGAAAAAGCATTATGTGGTTTTCTCCCACTTTGGGTTTCCATGTAAAGACATTGGTGTACTATGTATGTGTATGATTGCTCATTTGTTCATTGTTTATTTACTCTACAAGTATTGGATGATAATACTAAATTGATATAACACTTGCATATTGTGGTTAAAAAGGATTGAATTTCTCTATTACTAATTCACCCCCCTCTCAGTAATTCAACATGTTCATGTTCCAAAGGAAAATATGAGTAAGCTAGATAAGAAGGTTGAAAAGTGTATCTTTATTAGGTGTAAAGATGGTCTCAAAGTTTATAATCTTTGGAACCTAGAAAATAAGAAGGTTGTGTATAGCCGAGATGTGGTATTTAGAGAAATGAAGGATGTTGTTAAATAGGAAGTCCTTCCAAGAAAGGAAGAACCAGATTAAATAGAGTTTGATTTAAAGGATGATGAATTAGACTCTACAGAAGAACAAGAATCAGAAGAATAAGATCCTCATACTCCAGTATTAAGGAGATCGGTTCAAGAAATAAGGGTACCAGAAAGGTATACTCCATCTGATTTTCGTTCAAAATTTTCTTTGTCTATTACTGATGATGATACTAGAACTGTGAGGGAGGCAATGGATTTAAAGGATGGAAAGCTATAGAAAAAGACCATGGATGAAGAAATGGAATCCTTGGATAATAATGAGGCTTTGGTTCTAGTGGAGTTGATGACTGGAATAAATCCCATTGGAAGAAAATGGGTATTTAAAAAGAAGCTAAATGAAGAAGGCAAAGTAGATAAATACAAAGCTCAGTTAGTAGCAAAGGGTTATTCCCAGGTTGAGGTAATTGACTTTGGTGATATTTTTTCTCTTGTTTCCAAGTTAAATTCTATAATATGTATGTTACATGTTGCTACTGCATTTGATTTTGAGGTAGAACATATGGATGTGAAGACAACATTCCTACATGGGGATATGGAAGAAGAAATCTATATGAAGCAACCAAAAGGCTTTCTTGTGAAGGGAAAGAAGGAGCTGGTATGGAAGATGAAAAATTCCCTATATGGTTTAAAACAATCACCAAGGATGTCGTATAAAAAATTTGATACTTATATGTTGGGACTTGGCTTCACATGAAGCAAAGAGGATCATAGTGTGTGTTTTAAATTAATTGGTGATCATTTGATTTATTTGGTATTGTATGTGGATGGCATGTTGCTGATAGAAAACAACAAGGAGATTATCTAGGATGTGAAAAATCAGTTGTCCTCTAAATTTGACATGAAGGATCTCAGTGATTCAAATTTCATTTTGGGCATAGAAATTAAAAGAGATCAGAAAAAGAGGAAAATCTAGTTAAATTAGAAAAAATATGTCAAAACAATATTCCAGAGGTTTAATATGCAGGAATGTAAACTGGTCAAGGTCCCTATTCTTGTTCATGTAAAGTTATATGTGGATCAGTGTCCCAAGACAGAGGAGGAGGAGGAGGACATGTCTTGTGTTCCATATGCGAGTTCAGTTGGCAGTTTGATGTATGTAATGGTCTGTATTAGACCAGACGTCGCACATGCAGTGGAAGTTTTGAGCAGGTATATGTCAAAACCAAGGAAGGAGCATTGGATAGTAGTAAAAAGGGTTTTCAGGTATTTGCGTGGAACTGCTAGCCATGGATTGTGCTACCAAGGAAGACCAGGATTGGACAGAGTGTTGGACATACATGGATTTTTGGATGCAAATTAGGCTAGAGATCTGGATCGTAGGATATCTACAAGAGGGTATGTGTTTAACCTGTTTGGAGAATAAATCAGTTGGATGAGAAAAAGATAGGGTGTAGTGTAAATTTCAACTACAGAAGTTGAATACATGACTCATGCAAGTAAGGAAGCAATATGGTTACAAAGATTGTGTTCATGTATTGGGTTGGTACAATAGGATGTAAGTATCGATTGTGACAGTGAGAGTGCAATTTTTCGGGCGAAGAACCCAACTTATTATTCAAAGACACAACATATTGATATTCAATATCACTTTGTGAGAGGCATGGTTGAAGAAAAGAAAGTGTTATTGATGAAGGTGGACACTTTGAAGAATGTTGCAGATTCATTAACAAAATATGTGACCACTGAGAAGATCTCTTGGTGTAAAGGATCCATGCACATTGCTACCCTGGATTGTTGACTATGTAACCCTGTAACCCCCATTATGCAAAGAAAACAACAAGTGGGAGGATTTTGGCTATGTGTTACAATCTTTTCACAACTACCTCTAGTGTTTGCTACGCTGCACTGGGTGTGTATGGGGGTTTGAGGGGGGCCTCTAGGAAACATGTCACATTTTTTTCCTCATTTTCATATCGCCTCAATTTTTTTGTCAATTGTTGGACGGTTTTTCAGAACACGGTTTTTGCCTACGGTTTTCTATTTCCATTTAAGGAATTAGGGTTTTGACTATTCTAGGTCATTGGGTTAGGTTTTTGGATGTTGTTGGCTCCTATATGTATATTGTATTGCAAACAATGTATCACTATGAATGCATATAGAATATGTTGGTTTTCCTAGTTTGGGTTTCCAGTGGAAAAATCTCTATGTAATGTGTGTATTTTCCATTGTATATTTTTTGTTCTTTTATTGAAAATCAATTTGCAGTAAAATATTGTACAAGGTTAAAATCTACCAAAATAAGCCAATTGGAATAGGTGGGCAGCCACCAATTTTCACTTGGATGTTGTTTAGGGCTTCAGGATATCCCCTGAAGTGCAGAACCCATAATTACAAACAAATATCATCATTACAGAGAAACGTGTTGAACTAAAAACTGTGAAGAGAAGCTAGTTGGGATAGGTGGGTGGCCACCAATATCCACCTTCATCAGTCCTCCCCCCTTAGGAAGAAATGTTATCCATTGCATTAAGTGCCCCTATGAGGTGAGGAAATTTCTATTGAATTTGTCCCTAGGTGAGCCACTTGCCTTGGTGCAAGAGCTACCGTGCCTTGACAACCCGATAAAGTTAGATCCTCTGTAGGCGAGTTCCCTTGACCTGTGTATCCACTATCTGATCACTAGATTCCTATTCCATGCGGTCAAGATTGAGCTATGTTGGTGTCAATTGTTCTGTGATCTCCGAGGTTTCCAATAATGGTGGAAATGTTTAAATTACTAAGATAAATGAGAAGCGGGGTGAATCAATTGTTACTGTGCTTAAACAATTTTAGACCTATTAAAATATTATTAATCTTCTCCAAGTGATCATCAAGATTATCCAAGTCATGAACAATAGAAAGAGTAAACATCAATCACACATATGATATATATAGAGACAAAAATTCATGAGGAAACCCATAAAGGCAGAAAACCTCTTCTTCTTAGAATGATAGGCAGTCTTTTATGTTCTGTACATCATCAATCTTTGAGAACCAACTCAAAATGAGGCTACAACCTCTTCTTCAACAAGATGCAACTTGTAGAGAGAGCCAACCCTATGATTCTCTAGCATCCACTAGAAAGAAGCATATTTTCTCCTTATGATCTCCAGTACCAACTAGATGGAAGCACTTACTTCCACTTATACAAGCACCAACTTGCACACAAAAAACTCTTTGTTTTCCCTAGCACCACCCTGCCACCCTGTTTTCTAGACACAACTAGATGGAAGCTACAACTCCCAGTATTCAAGTACCAACTTGAATAAAAGAGGACCACAGTTCTCCCTAGCACCACCCTACCACCCTATTCTTAAATCTTTACTTGAATAATACCTTGCAATAATACAGACATTTCAATGCTTACCACTTCTTCTATGTTCATCAATTTTGCTCTGCTTTTGTTTGTTCATGCTTGTCTCCACTTGCTTTCTCTTTCCATCTTCTCTTCCTCTATTATTCTCACGCACTTAAGTTCTTGTAAAGTCTATTGTTTTCACCATTTCTTCTCTCTCTAGCTTATGTTCTTCATCTCTTCATTTTCTCCCTCAGTTCATGTTGTAGTATTCATTGCTTACAGTTCGACTACTTTTTTAGAGAAACAACAACCTTCCTCTGTCATGACATATTTCTTTTATTCATGCCCTCATCATCCGTTACATTCCAAATATCCAATGCCTAGGTCGGGAATAAAAAATTCTCAAGAACCATGATTCCAATCCCCCAAAACAACAATTCAATTAGTGTAACTAAATCGTAACTGATCAAGAAACTAGGAAGTTAAACAACAACCCTTCGATCAAATTATGTTTGATCAACATCGTTGGATTATACACACATAGGCCTTTTTGAATTTTCAATGCGTAACCTCTGATGTGGAGCCTATAAGTGCTAGCTCCTTCCCCTATCTTCCATTGATGTGACCTTAGGAGATGATCTTATGTGACCATACGATTGTGGGCATGGCCAAAGGTGGTTTGAAATCAAACTGTGTTTCACCCCACAATTTACCTCGAGCCTCAACGTGTCCTTTCTCCAAAACCATGGTTTTGATTGCGGCCCACCCTCAACTCTTTAAAGATCATGCACCTTCAATCCCCACAATGCGATAGGACCGTTGATCTCACAATATTGACGGTGTTCCTGAACGGACGATTCATATTTGTTCTTTCATGATATGCGGATCATATCTGACCTTCCTAAATTAACGATTGTGATTTATTTCGTGTTCCTGGCTTCGAGAGTTTCAAATCTCAAACCCTTCTTTCCTCCGTACACCAATCTTTTGGAGTTGATGATCTATGGAAACCTGTCCTTCCCAATCGATGGCTCTGCCTCCACTTCAATAATTTGACCTTTCAACTAGATCAACGATTATGAGGCCCCTTTATCGATCAACAATCGAGATCTCCTTCAGGTCTCTCGACTTATAAAATCTAAAATCTCAAACTAACGCTCTGGATCAAACGACCCAGATTCACTTCGGATGATCAGATGCTTGAGATATTCTTCAGACAATCTGATGAATGAGATCTACTTCAGATGATCCAGCGATCGAGAATTTATTTTGGCTCTCCAGGCTTTGGGAATTTAAAAACTCAAACTGACATTCTGGATCAGACGGTCCAGATTCACTTCGAACAATTTGACGCTTGAGATATTCTTTGGACGATCTGATGACTGAGATATACTTCGGATGATCCGATGGTCGAGAATTTATTTCGACTCTCCGGGCTTCAGGTCTTTCAAATCTCAAACTGAAAAATGTTGAAGTGAGATTTTTCAGTAGCATAACCTCCTCACATCTTTAGACCCGAAATGAATGTTGTTCATTGATCAGGATCTTAGATCGATGGCTCGATCTGTCTGCGATGTTGCTTTTCCTTGGTTTTAAATCCAACGGGCCTCCATATTTGCTTATCCTATCCTTCCACTTAATTTGATCCTACGGCTGACAAAGATTCAGATAATCGAATTCTCAAACCTTATGCCCCGTTTATCCTATCCTTCACTTAATTTGATACGACAGATGAGAAAAATTCGGATGATTGAGATCTCAGATCTTTCAGGTTATCCTGTCCTTCCACTCAAAAGTGATCCAACGGTTGTCGAATATTCAGATATTTGAATTCTCAACCCTTTTGCCCCGCTTATCTTATCCTTCCACTTAAAATGATCGAACAGTCATGGAGACTCTCAAAGCAGATCCATGATCAAGGATGATTGCAGAACAACAACTTGTGAGTAATTTAATTCGTCACCCAAGCTCCGCAATTTGAAGTTATGAGTTTTTTGGTGAGTCAACCACAATCGTCGATCTTTGAAGCTATGAGATATGATGGTCCTGACTAATTGGGGGATTGGAAATAGTGATTCGTTTAATTCTTCTTTCGCTCTCCGCAATTCATCCTTGTCGTTGATCTGGCGCATGCATATCAACGGTCCTGGTTTGTCATGTGGAGATGTTGATCTTAGTCACGTTTATGTACTACGGTGTTCCTTCTGAGATTTTATTTATGCATATTGTTCGCTTCTCCTCCTGAGCTTATGCTTTTCCTATTTTCCATCGTCATTTTTTTTCTTTCCATCAATGACAAGCACACACTTCCTGTAAAACATGCCAACAATATCCCCATTTGGCATTGATGGAAACCTTGAAAGGATGCACTATTCTACTTAGACCTCCAACTATAGCATCCACACCACACCTTTTCTCCCCTTTTGACATCAATGTCAAAGAAAACTGAGAGTGAGTCTATTCTCCCCATGAACAAAGATGCAATAAGCACTCTCCCCCTGATTATATATACTATGAGCACTCTCCCCTTGATCATATAGACTATTTTAACTTGATAACAGGGTCACACCCAAATTATGGTGTAGATACTCGAATGGTGTCTTTACTAATGGTTTAGTAAAGATATCACCTGTCTGTTCTGTGGAAGGAATATAATTCAGCTGAACAACTCTGTTTGTAACCTGATCTTTGAGAAAATGATACTTTATTTGTATATGCTTAGTCTTTGAATGGAGAACAGGAGTATTCAAGAAACTAATGGCACTGGTGTTATCACAGTGAAGTGGAATGGGATCCGTATAAGTTACATTCAAATCTACAAGAGTTTCTATCATCCATAAGATCTGAGTGCAACAAGTAGCAGCAACAATGTACTCTGCCTTGGTAGTTGATAATGAAATAGATCCCAACTTCTTACTAAGCCATGCTACTAACGAATCACCTAAGAATAATGCACCTCCATCGGTGCTCTTTCTCTCATCGAAACAGTTTTCCCAATCAACATCTGAATATGAAGTTAATTGAAAATTATGATTTCTAAGATAAAAGAGACCATAAGTCACTGTACCCTTCAAATATTTGAATATCATTTTGACAGTTGCTAAATGAATTTCTTTAGGAGAATAATGATAATGACCTACCATTCCAACAACTTGCATTATATCAGGACGGGATGTTATTATGTACAGAAGACTGCCTATCATTGATCGATATGTTATTTTATCAACATCAGGTGAAATATCATCTTTATTGAGCTTGCAACCAACCACCATAGGTGCACTCATAGGTGTAGAATATTCCATTTGAAACCTTTTCAACATTTCTCTTAGATATTTCTCCTGAGAAATAAATATTCCTTCAGACCTCTGAGTAAATCGCAGAACAAGAAAAAATGACAGTTCCCCTATCATAGACATTTCAAATTCAGATTGCATGGCAGAAGAAAAACATTGTACTAATGAATCATTATTACTTCCGAAGATGATGTCATCTACATAGAACAACACAATGAGAAAAACATTGTCCTATGTTTTGATATATAGGTTGTATTCAATTGTTCCTCTCTTGAACCCTTTGTCTTGAAGATACTTATCCAGTTTGTAATACCAGGCATGAGGAGCTTGTTTCAACCCATATAAGGCTTTCTTCAGCTTGCAAACAAATTCAAGGTTATCTGACAGTTGGAAACCTTCTGGTTGTTCCATATAGACTTCTTATTTTAGATCTCCATTTAGAAAATCTAACTTGACATCCATTTGATAGACTTTAAACTTCTTATGACAAGCATAGGAAAGAAACATTCTGATGGATTCCAATCTTTCCACTGGTGCAAAGATTTCATCAAAATATTGTCCTTCAACTTGTGCATTCCCCTTACAAACCAATCTAGATTTATTCCTAACAACTTGTCCTTGTTCATTCATTTTATTCTTAAACACCCATTTGGTGCCAATTACATTCTTATCTGTAGGTCTAGGAACAAGCTCCCAAGTATTGTTCTTCTCAATCTGATCCATTTCCCCATTCATTGATTTTAACCAGTTTACATCTTTATTGGCTTCATTAAAGTTATTTGGTTCCTCCATGGATATGAAGGCTATATATGATTTCTCATTGTCTTTGATTATCCTTCTCTTGGTTTGTACACCTTTGTATTTCTCGCCAATTATCTGACTTGCAGGATGATTCTTTTGAGCAATTCTGGAGGGAGGATTTGATGTTGTCTGTTGATTTGAGTTTTCCTAAGTATTTGTATCCTCATCTGACTCAGATTCTTCTCTTTTTTATTCCTGGACTTGTTCATCTTCAGCTTCAACTATATCCTCTATTGTTGACTCAACACTGCTTACATCTCGTATCGGGATTTCTTCATCAACTTTTATTTCAATACAATCAACCAATTTATGCAACCTTTTATTATAGCATCTATATCCTTTACTTTTTGTAGCATACCTTAAGAAAATACCTTCATCATATTTGCCAATATTTTCATCATTATTCTTGATATGGAACTTACTCCCAAAGACTTTAAAATCCTTGATTGAAGCAGATCTTCCAAACCATAGTTCATAAGAAGTCTTTTCACTTTGTGGGCTGAGATGAGATTTGTTAAGAATATGTATAGTTGTATGAATTGCTTCTACCCAATATGTCTGAGCAATATTCCTTTCATTCATCATTGATCTTTCCATCTGCTCGACTGATCTATTCTGTCTTTCAACTACTCCATTTTGTTGTGGAGTCCTTGGAATAGTATACTCTCTTTTGGTCCCATGTTTATCAAAAAACTCTTTGAAGTCCTTTGAACTAAACTCTCCTCCTCTATCATACCTTACTACCTTCAATATTTTTCCTGTTTGATTTTCAGTTAGAGCCTTAAACACTTTAAATTTTTCAAATGCTTCAGATTTTTCTTTCAGAAAGGCAACCCATGTAAGTCTAGAATAATCATCAATAATCAACATGAAGTAATTTTATTTTCATGTACCTTCCTTCCTTGATGGTCCACATAAATCCATATGTACTAGCTGAAGAGGTTTTTCTGTTGATGCAAAGTTATTAGATTTAAATTGTGTTCGAGTAAGCTTTCCTATTTGGCAAGGTTTGCATACAAAATCATATGGCTTTGATATTTTTGGAAGATCTTTTATCGCCCCACTATTTCTAAGTTTGATTAGATGATCAAAATTTAGGTGTCCAAGTCTCCTATGACCTAACCAACTTTCATCATACTTGCTTAAGTGACATTCTTGTTTTTCTTCTTTCAAAACATAGACATTGTTTTATGTTCTTATGCCTTTTTCAATCAACTATCCTGAATTCACAGATTGTATTTTACAATCTTTAGAAGTGAAAACAAATTTACATCCTCTATCAAAAGCTTGACTAACACTAAGAAGATTATGTTTCAGACCATCTACAAACAACGCATCTTGAGCTTTCCCTTTGTCATTACTTAGACTTACCATTCCCTTACCTTTGATTTTTCTTGGTGCATCATTTCCAAAAGTTACATTTACTGATTTGCTTTCACTTAGAGAGATAAACTTACTTTTGTCTCTAGTCATATGTTTGGAACATGCACTGTCAATATACTAGGGGTTCTTTTTTCTTTGATATGACAACACTAATCCACACTTGTCATTTTATTTCTTCTTCCAAACCTTGACATTTACAGCAGAGGGATTCAAATTTCACTTATAGTTCCTTAAGTGACAATTTGCAGCTTTATGCCCATAATTATGGCAGGTGTAACATTCTAGTTCACCGAATAAAGGATCAAAACGATTGTTATGCTTAACCTATGTCTTTTTACCAACCATCACATGATTTGCAGCCTGTGGTTGTTTGTTATTTGGTTGTCTCATTCTTTGTTGTGGCAGATATTTATTCCTTGCGTTTCTTGATTGCTCATATCTAAATCTTAAAGAACAGTTTACAGCTTTGTGACCAAAGTTAGAACAAGAAAAACAATATCCATAGAAAAATCCTTTGTACCTGGAAAATGGTTGTCTTCTTTGAGTGGGTCAATTTATTCCATGCTGATGATTTATTTGAGTAGAGGGTGTGTTTGTGTTATTTCTTTGTTCTAGAAATTCGGTTCTGGTACTTTTTCTTTCACTCCTCCTTGGAGGTTGATTATCTTCCTTTGTTTTTGCAGAGTGGTTGTTGTCAATGATTGTAGATTTGACAAACTTGATGAATTATTTGTTGCTTGGCTGACCACTACTTAATCCTTCTTCATAACCCAAACCAGTTTTTAAATTTGGATTCCTTTGTTGATTCAGAATGGTGGCTATTCCTTCTGAGGCTTTAATGCTTGTCAGATTATGATGGTATAAGGCCTGAAATTTCTCTAGATCTTTTATGACAGCCACTACTTTAGCTTCCAGAGCTTCAAATCTTACCTTATTCGCTGCTAATTGTTGTTTTAGAATATATTCTATTTCTGTTGCTTCTTTTAATTCTACTTTTAACAAAACAAAATCTTCACTTGGTTCTTTACCATTCTTTTCAAACTGCATCAACAATTTTTTTTGTTTTCTCTTCTTAAATCCGAGTCTGTCAATTTCTTCCAAAGAACTGATTAATTCACCTTCCATATCAACCACAACTTCTTCATCATCCATTTCAACTCATGTGTCTTCATCATCAAGATCTCCCATAGCCATAATCATAAAATCATTCACTTTATCTTCACAAGATGAATCACTATCTATGTCTTCTGAGGAGTTCTCATTGTTTGCACACAAACTTTTCTTTTTACTGTATTTCTTAAATTTGTATTTCTTTTCATCATCATGATTCTGGTCCTTTTTCCTATGAGGACACTTAGATGAAAAATGACCTATATTACCACAATTGAAACATTTAAATGATAGCTTGCCTTGGTATTTTCCTGATCCTTTCTTTAACGTTCTCACAAATTTTCCCTCAATATCATCTAAGTCTGAATAAGTATTATTGTCTGCTTTAAAAGATGCTTCTCTAGTGATGGATTTATATTTACTAATCCTCATGTCATAAGAAATTAGAGTTCCTAGGAGTTGATCAATAGACAAAATCTTAAGATCATTCAGTTCTTCTATTGCAGAAACTTTTGGATTAAATCTATTAGGAAAAGATCTTAAAATCTTTTGAACTAAAAATGTGTCTTCAATCTTATCACCAAGACCCCTCATGACATTCACAATCTCCTCAACTCTTAAGAAATATTTACTAATTGTTTCATCCTCATTCATCTTTAGTTGTTCAAATTTCAATCTATATGTCTGAAGTTTGGCATCTTTTACTTTATCATTTCCTTCATAACTGCTAATGATTTTATCCCACATATCTTTGGAAGAATCAAGATGCATTACCTTTACAAATTCATCTTCAGCAAGCCCACTCAAGGTAACATTCATTTCCTTTGCATTGAAGCTAAATTCTAACTTATCATCTTTGGAAGCTAGCACAACAGGTTTTGTATATCTAGTCTCTACAACATCCCAAACATCAGCAACTAAGGCCATAATGTATGTTCTCATTCTAACCTTCCGAAAAGAAAAATTTGTTCCATCACACAGAGGAAGCTTATTGGTTGAAGTTACTTCATGACTTGCCATGTTTAAGCTTACTGATCCACCTTTAGCTGAAATGAACTCGCTCTGATACCAATTGTTGAAATTACTAAGACAACTGAGAGGAGGGGATGAATCATTTGTTACTGTGCTTAAAAAATTTTAGACCTATTAAAATATTATTAATCTTCTCCAAGTGATCATCAATATTATCCAAGTCATGAACAATATAAATAGTAAACATAAATCACACATATGATATACACAGAGACAAATATTCATGAGGAAACCATAAAGGGAGAAAACCTCTTCTTCTTAGAATGATAGGCAGTCTTTTATGTTATGCACATCATCAATCTTTGAGCACCAAATCAAAATGAAGCTACAACCTTTTAATTAACAAGATGCTACTTTTAGAGAGCACCAACCCTCTGATTATCTAGCACCCACTAGAAAGAATCATATTTGCTCCTTATGATCTCCAGCACCAACTAGATGGAAGCACCTACTTCCACTTATACAAGCACCAACTTGCACATAGAAAACTCTTCATTTTCCCTAGCACCACCCTGCCACCCCATTTTCTAGCCACAACTAGATGGAAGCTACAACTCCCAGTATTCAAGCACCAACTTAAATAATAGAGGACCATGGTTCTCCCTAGCACCACCCTACCACCATGTTTTAAAATCTTTACTTGAATAATACCTTGCAATAATATAGACATTTCAATGCTTACCACTTCTTCTCTGTTCAACAATTTTGCTTTGCTTCTGTCTGTTCATGCTTGTCTCCACTTGTTGTCTCTTTCTATTTGCTCTTCCTCTATTCTTATCATGCACTTAAGTTCTCACACAGTCTATTGTTTTCACCATTTCTTCTCTGTCCAGCTTATGTTCTTCATCTCTGCATTTTCTCCCTCAGTTCATGTTGTAGTATTCATTGTGTACAATTCGACTAATTTTTCATAGAAACAACAACCTTCCTCTGTCATGAAATATTTCTTTTATTCATGCCCTCATCATCTGTTACACTCCAAATCTCCAATGCCCAGGTTGGGAATAAAAAACGTTGAAGAACCATGATTCCAATGCCCCGGAACAATGATTCAGTTAGTGTAACTGAATCATAACTAATCAAGAAATCATGAAGTGAAACAACAACCCTTTGATCATCTTATGTTTGATCAACGTCATTGGATTATACACAAAGAGGCCTTTTTTACTTTTCAATGTGTAACCTCCGATGTGGAGCCAAGCAGCGCTAGCTCCTTCCCCTATCTTATGTTGATGTGACATTGGGTGATGATCTCATGTGACCATGCGATTGCAGGCGCAACCAAAGTTGGTTTGAAATCAAACTGTGTTTCACCCCGCAATTAACCTTGAACCTCCATGTGTCCTTTCTCCAAAACCATGGTTTCGATTGTGGCCCACCCTCAACTTTTTAAAGTCCGTGCACCTTCAATCCCCACAATGCAATGGGACCTTTGATCTCACGATCTTCACGATGCTCTTGAATAGACAGTTCATATTTGTTCTTTCACGATCTGCGGATCAGATCTGACCTTCCTAAATCAACGACTGTCATTTATTTCATGATCCGGGCTTCGGGAGTTTCAAATCTCAAACCCTGCTTTCCTCTATACGCCAATATTCTGGAGTCGATGATCTAGGGACACCTATCCTTATCAATCGAAGGATCTACCTCCACTTCAAGAATTTGACCTTTCAAACAGATCAACAGTTATGTGGCCCCTTTCTTGATCAACGGTCGAGATCTCCTTCGGGTCTCCGGACTTCTGAAATCTCAAATCTCAAACTGACGCTCTGGATCAGACAACCCAGATTCACTTTGGACAATCTGACACTTGAAATCATCTTCGGATGATCTGACAACTTAGATCTACTTCAGATGGTCTAGTGGTCGAGATTTTATTTCGGCTCTCCATCTCTCTGGGCTTCGGTAACTTCAAAACTCAAAATAGTGTTCTGGATCAGACAACCCAGATTCACTTCAGACGATCTGGCGCTTGAGATCTTCCTCAAATGATCTGATGACTAATATCTACTTCGGATGATATGATGGTCAAGAATTTATTTCTTCTCTCCGTCTCTCCAGGCTTCAGGTCTTTCAAATCTCAAACTGAAAAATCTTGAAGTGAGATTTTTCCGAAGTGTAACCTCCTCACATATTTAGACCCAAAATGAATGTTGTTCATTGATCAGGATCTTAGATCGATGGATCAATTTTTCTACCGTGCTTATTTTCCTTGTCTTTAAATCCAACGACCCTACATATTTGCGTATCCTATCCTTCCACTTAATTTGATCCGAATGCTTACAGATATTCGGATAATCGAATTCTATCCTTCACTTAATTTGATCTGACGGCTGATGGAAATTCGGATGATTGAGATCCCAGATCTTTCAGCTTATCCTGTCCTTCCACTCAAAAGTGATCCAACGGTTGTCGTATATTCGGATATTTGAATTCTCAACCTTTTTTCCCCACTTATCTTATCCTTACACTTAAAGTGATCCAATGGTCATGGAGACTCTTGAAGCAGATCCACAATCAAGGATGATTATGGAACAACAACTTACGAGTGATTTAATTCGTCACCCAAGATTCGCAATTTGAAGTTGTGCATTTATTGGTGAGTCAACCACAATCGTCGATCTTTGAAGCTATGAGATCTGACGGTCCCGACTAATTATGGAATTGGAAATAGCGATTCATTTAATTCTTCTTTCTCTCTCCGCAATTCATCCCTGTCATTGATCTGACGCATGCATACCAACGGTCCTGGTTTTTCATGTGGATATGTTGATCCTGATCATATTTATGTACTGTGCTTTCCCTTCTGAGACTTGATCTCTTCATATTGTTCACCTCTCCCCCTGAGCTTATGCTTTTTCTGTTTTCCATCATCGTTGTTGTTCTTGCCATCAATGGCAAGAACACGCTTCCTGTAAAACATGCCAATAGGAAAATATGGCTAGATGAGGTCCACATTGAACATTGGGTGCAAGCCAAGAAAAGGGGGAGTGTTGAGCTCAAAATTATTTTCAGCCACATCCTTGGTGATAGTGTAAGTCCCATAGAGATGTGGGCAAAGCTTATGATGGGGCCCTGTAAGGAACTCATACTGCAAATGTAACCAGACCTTGTCTCCCACCTGAAACGTGTGTCGTACCTAGTGTTGATCATGATATTGCTTGTACTTAGCATTATCTTTATGCAAAATCTCATAGACCTGTTGGAGGATGTGTTGAATCCACTCAATGAATCTGCTGGATTTTTCGACCTCACTATGAACATGGAAAGATTGTGTCTGTGTGGTTGAAAGCGGTAGTGCAACATCAATGGGACCCAAGGGTTGGAATACCAACCCCACCTCAAATGGTCTATGGTCATTGAAGTTATGGATAGCTATGTTGTAGCTATGTTGAACATAGGGAAGACTCCCATCCCATGTACGCAGATTCTTAGAGTTATACATACGTAGGATTTGCACAATAATCTGATTGGAGACATCTAATTGGCCATCGATTTGAGGGTGGAAGGAAGTGGATTTAGTAATATTGGTGTCCAACAATGACCAGAGACTCGACCAAAATGTATTGAGGAACCTTCTATCCCGATCAGAGATGATAGTCTATGGTATCCAAAACTGGACCCACACTCGTTCAAACAAGATATTGGCAGTATCTTCCACTGTGATGCTCTTCTTGTAGGTTGTTAGAATGGCCATCTTCAAAAATCAATCATCCACCACAAATAAACAATCATTTCCTTTCATGGTGGATGGAAGGTCAGACATGTAATCCATTGAGATGGATTCCAAAGGCCTATCAGGATTAGGAAGAGGGGTGTATAATCCTTGATTCTTGATGGTTGGCTTGGTAATGGCACAGGAAATGCAAGATTTGATATACTTACTGACATCATGTTGAAGTTTTGGCCAATATTTTTTTTTATGTAGAATATCCAGAGTTTTCTCCATGCCAAAATGTCCTTCCATCCAACTGTAGTGAGCCTCCCAAATTATCTTTGCACGCTCGCTTGAGAGAACATAGAGGTGGCCCGAATAGCATAACAATCCATAATGAATGTGAAAAAAAATGATCTTCACACGTGTACCCAAGAGTTGATAGGTGGTGGTGAAGTCAAGATCTCATTGATAAAGTTGGGGCCACTCAGATGCCTCATGACCATAGGAATGGAGCGGGGTGGTGAGTGCAACAATGGGAGGTCGATTGAGGTAGTCAACGACATGATTTGTGCTCCCTATCTTATACTTGATGTTTAGATGGAACTGTTGCATGTATGTGGACCACTTTTGATGGTGGTCGTTCTGCAACCTCCCCTATCTTTGTATGAACTATAGAGGCTTTTGATCAGTGTGGATGATTGTCTCCTTTCCCAGAATGTAATTTTTCCATTGACGACAGGCTTCCACAATGGAATACATTTCCTTGTCATAGGTGGGGTATTTTCGGATGGTATATGAGAGAGTCTCACTATTATATGCTACTGGATGGTCATCCTAAGTGATAAATACGCCTACAGTAGAGTCATATGCATCAGTCTCAATATCGAATGGTTGTTGTAGATCAGGTAAGGAGAGTATTGGAGTTGAGCACAAGCAATGCTTCAGATCATCAAATGCTCATTGTTGTCCCTTCCCCCATGTGAAAATTTCCTTTCCACCACCCTTGGTCAGTTGGTTGAGGGACCATGCAATATGGGAGAATCCTAACATGAACGGTCAGTAGAATTTGGAAAGTCCCAAGAAGCTTCAAAACTCGGTTAGTGTGGTTGGGGTTGGCTAGTCATGGATGAATTGGATCTTAGATGGATCCATATATACCCCATGCTAATCAACAATGTATCCCAAGTATTGGACCATTTTCATTCCAAAGGAGCATTTTTCCATGTTGGCATGTATTTTGTGTTGTTGCAGAGTGCTCAAAACCTATTGAATATGTTGCATGTGCTCCACCCAAGTTTTGTTGAATATGAGGATGTCATCCAAATATAACACCACAAAATATTTGGTGAAGAGTCTCAATACATCATCCATCAACCTCATGAAAGTTGTTGGTGCATTTGTTAAGACAAAGGGCATGATCAACCATTCGAATAGACCTTCTTTAGATTTGAAAGTTGTCTTCCATACATCAGTCGATTCGATGGGAACCTAGTGGTAGTTAGACTTTAGGTCAATATGGATTACACATCCTTGGAACATAGATTCGATTCCACATCCTTGGAACATAGGATCATGTTGTTAGGACACTCATTCTCTCCCACTGAGTGTCCTTTAAGCTCTTTTCAGATTAGTTAAACATGAAAATATTATCAAGTGAGCTTGTCTTGTTTCACACTCATTAAATGGTTTGAAAGGACATTTATTCAGTATAAGTTTAACCATTTTCCAGACCAGATGGACTTATTATGAAAAAATAATACTTTAGTCCACCTGGGATAGAAGAGTTATACCATGTATTTTTTTATACTTTTCCAGGCTTGAGAGACTGAATTTACGAAAAAGAACATCGAACTTACTTTGGTAACTCTTTCATGCTCGTTACACCATTGTTACACATCAAATTTTCACACCTGGGTACCTCTCCTTAATTGTCACAAGTGTCATAAAAGTGTCATATGCACCTTGCTAAGTTTCGGATACACCTCGACACCATGAAATAACATATCTCACAATCCCTAGTCAATGTGGAGGAGAAATATTTTATATGAAGGTCCAAATACTATGTGCACATGAATTAATTATTAATATTCAAGAAAAGGAAATTAATTTATGTGAGAATCCACCTCACATTTGGTTTCCTATTTTTTAGGAGAGGTTGAGGATTTCATGGAAGGTTGAAACATTTCCTCCTTAAAATACTTGAGAGATATTTCCTCCCTAAAATCCCTAAGATATATTTTCTCCCTAAATATATTGGAGATCCCATTTTAGTGTATCTGATGAGTGATCCTCTCCATGGTGGTTAAGCCTCCAAATCCTATATAATGAGGGATTTCCATGGAGAAGGAGGAGGAAGAAGATTAGAGGTATCAAACTTATGATCTTGGGAGAAAGATTTTGATTATGATCTTGGGAGCATTGTGAAAGGGATAGACAAGGAGGACTTCGAGAGGTTGCTGTAACTTAATCTACAGTTTGTAAGTATCTCTTTAAAGTTCTTATCAATATTACTTGGCTTATTCCTTGAAGATTTTGTATTGTTGCATATGATTATCGATCTTGATAGATGAATTTGATTAGTCTAATATTGTAGAGTAGAGTAGGAGTTCTTTGTCTTTTGTTGTCCATTGCATTGCAGGTATCATGTGGTGTTGAAGAGTTTGGAGATCAAGGTCAAGTTGGAGCAGAGAGGAAAAACATTGGAATAAGGTGCATCACACTTTCTTACTTATCCTTGTATTTCTGATTAGTTAGTTAGATTCAAAGGAATGTTAGTATCCATTTTCACTTTTTTCTCTTGGTATAGGGGTCTAGAGTCCAAGGGGATATTCACCTATCTGCAGGGGGATTTTCCCATAATAGAAATTGGCAACTCCACTGGGGAAGGGAATTGAATTGTATTTACTTGGATCATATATAACTTGTTCCCACTTTTAGATCATTTTTATTGTTTTTTCCTTATCTATTTCCTTTTTCCCCTCGTCATTGACAATTTCACAAAATTCTGGCAATTCTAGGTGATTTTTTCTGAGTTTTAAGCAAATGTTCAGAGTTTCTAGGAAGGGTAGCACTCCCCTGGAGTGTATCTCATAGAGTTTATCTATAATAAATTCTCCCCTAGAGTTTTTATCAGAGCACTACAATTCTCTGTTCCCTTGAAAACAAGAGCGTTGATCTCCTTCTTTGGTGATTTCTTCCCTTTTCTGCTCAGTTTTTCCTAGTCTATCTTGCAGATATTCTTTCCCAAAGTCTATACTGTGTATTGTGGCTTTGTTTGGGTTGAATATTTGGTACTTATCACTTATTTTGTTGTCTTATTTCATCTTGCAACATTTTCCAAATATTGATATTGATTCTCCTTGTTTTTCTTGGTTTGGCTTGAATCTTGCAAATTTTTTGGTTATCTGACTGATTGAAAATGTCTGCAAAGGTTTGTTGGTATTAAGTTGCTTTTCAAATATTTCCCTTTTGAATGATTTGAGACTCTATGCTTACCACAACCTAGCTTGGATTTCTTTTTCTTCCTGCTTGTTTTGTCAATACATTTGGGTGTTTCCTCTTTCTCCCTATCAGTTTTTGGATTCTTCTCTGAACTTACTTGTTTCCTTGAGTGCTTGTCGATTGTCGAGTCCTTGATTGAGTAAGTTATCAAACTTGTTTCATTCAGTTTTCATTATCCTATGAGTGCATGCTTTGTTTGAAATCCTTTTTTCTTTGTGTCTTTTGTGTCTGCATTCTACCCTTTCATTTTGATTGAAAGTAAAGGAGTGTTAAAGGATTTGCATTTATTGTTTTTATGTATTAGAATCAAACAAAGAAAGATAGTTGCATTTTTTTTGGGGGTACTGTAGATAACTGGGTGCATTTGAGAATTGGGTGTTTTTGTCAAAAAAAATTGAACCTCTTCTCTATCCTGTATGTAGGATTCATTAAAGAAAAACATTTTCATCTCATTTTTCTGCATTCTCTTGGAGTCGAGTCTACAACATCATCAGTTTCATTTTCATACCCTTGAGTAAACAACAACCCTAAAATGAAACGCTTATAAAATTGATCAAACACTTTTATATTTTATGGTAGCGAACCTACATTAACAAGTGTAGGTATTTTGAATAGGCTGTGAGGATAACTTTCCAAAGCCATCAGACAAACATAGAATCTTATGCTAGGGAGCGGTAAATCCAATTGTTCGTATAAGCATAGTGTTGATGATTAAAATTGTCAACGAAGTTTTTCCCACAAAGTGTTGCTAAAGCCTATTATTATAAAAAACTAATAATACTAGTAGGTGGGACCCCCTTGAACTATTGAAGATCATATCTGTTCATTTTTTATGTTGTGATGATTTACAACACGACTGACATGGCTGATGAGATACTGTTGTTATTGGTTATGATTTGAGCTTATGAAGTGTTGATTCCCGATGTTACTACAACCTCTTTTATTCATTAATATCATTGATATATGTTCTTATCGCACCTACACAACAAGCATCTTAGTGAAATTACATGAAGGACAATTTTGAGAAGGGAAAAAATAATATAACAAATGCAAAGAAAAGGGACCTGATTCTGCAATACTACATGTGAACAATGGGAAGGAAATGAGAAGTAATTGCAAAGAGGAAGAATTTAAAGCTATCCTAAATTATACTAGATGCATGAGAAGACTTAACGATTATTGTTAAACCCTAGCTAACAAGTAAATGGATATGAAATTTTAATTGGGTTATATTGTTATTACGCATATGGTATGAAATGTTGATGGCACATTTGGCAAGGTAATAGTGTTATTGGTTATGGGAATGGTTGAATTATATGGGACTTGAATTATGTCATGTCATAAGTCACACTATTGGTTTTTAATATGGTGATGGTTTTGATACATGGTTTGATTAATGGTTAATGAAGAATGTGTTGGCATGTACTGATGAGTTAATTCATTATGGGTGGAGGCGACGTGCATTTATTGCACGTCACCTTTACTCCTTCGGTTAGCCACCACCCTAGTCGGGCTATTGTTCGATCTTGGTGTTTTGGTTATGCTTCGAATATTTAGCAAGGAGGAACCTCTTGGCCAACTCTCATTTTAAGGAATTCGATTAAAGTTATGTCTTTTTTTTTCCATTCGTGATTGTGATCTGGTTATGAAATGATTACTGGCTTAGGTGTGTTATCCACATTTTTGGTTATCGAGATGATATTATGATCATGTCAGGGTAATGGAAGATTAAACTCTTTATTAAGAACAATTTCCAGAGGAAGGTTACATTTTTCATTTCCTCAAAAATCATATTTTGGGAAAAGTTCGCAGGTTGCATATATATTATCCTGCGAGAAGCTTGATATTCGCAGGTTGATTTCGTTTGGATTGTGAACTTCTCGCACTGTGTCCAAAGCTAGGGTGCGAACTTGTTTCTAAAGAGGAAAATGAGTAAATTCTCGATCCTTCTAGAAGGAATCTTCTAGAAGGATGAGTTGGAATTCGAATGGTTGGCAAAATACTGGCTTTCCAGATATCTTGGGATTATTCCCTATCCAAGTAACTAATCAATATTCTCCTATATATTGAGAAGATTACTCATGGAAAAGGTTAAGAAGTGAGAAGCTAAAAGAATAAGCAAGAGATTGATTGGAGAACTTGTGCAAGACTGTGTGAAGGGTTGGAGCTACAGCAGCAATACAACAGCAAGGTCATCATATGTGTTTCAACTTCTTCATACTTGAGCAAGTGTGTCTGTCAAAGCTAGGAGCCATCGAAAGGAGATCTACAACATCAAGGCTCAGGTTGTATATTTCTCTTTCTGATTAATACGATACATGAATATGTCCCTTTCCCATAATGATGATGTCATCTTATTACATGATTCCTTGATCACATGTATAGACTAAATATTGAATAGATTAATGCTTTTGCCATGATTGGTTTGTGTTGTTGTGATTGGAACGACGCAAGAGCATCGGAGCAGAGCTAGGAACAACAGAGATTGAAGGAGAGCGTTCATAAGGTATGTACTTCATCCATTTCTCTTAGTTCCATTCAATAATTAGATCTAGGGAAAGAGTAATATTCTGTCACGTTTTGTTCCAGATCCAGGTGGATCTTGGGGAGATTGGTTAGTGTCCGCACCTACGAATTTATCCATAACAAGGTGTATGGGTTTGTGTTTTCCTAAGTGTTGCAATTGTGTGGAATTTTGTTCTTGTATGAAGAGTTGATGGTTATTCCTGTAAGAATATTGAATTCGTGGAAGTGATTGGTCACCCTAGGTGGTAGCTCTTTGTTATCCTTGCTTGTTTTGTTGGAGGGTTTTTGTTTTTTCCTGAGGGGATGGATATCTGCATGCATTTGTCACTAAACCCAGTCTTTGGATTTTATGGGGTTAGTAGTTGGAGGTCTCCTGCAGCACTATGTTTCATTCTCTTGGGCATTGGTTGTTTCCAACACTAAGGGCCACGAAGTGAGTGTTTTGTTCTTAACTTGACCCTATCTTCAACTCAGTATTGTGGTATTTTAAATGAATAACATGAGGGCTATACCCTGTGTGCATTAAATAAAATTGCCGGGCTGAATGGGAGCCTCAATTTTTTTGTTATGGCCCCATGCCATGGATTGTTACCTGTCCACGAATGAATCATGGCTCTCTACGTGTACATACCCTTGGCCTCGAAGGTTCCACCATTACGAGGAGTTGGTTTTTTTCCCATGTTGTTGGCTACAAAGTAGACCCTTAACCCTCCAGTATGGAGTTTTATAGAGGAGATTGTTGTTCCTATCAATTTGCTACAGGTTATTGTGGATTGAATGTATGGTCGATTACTTTGAATACGAACTCCCGTAGTTGGTCGTATGGCAGTCGTGTTGGTTTGGCATTTGGTTACTACCTCTCTAATAATAATGATAAACCCTACATTGCCAATTACACTTTCAAAGTACACAGTCACTCTCCTTAGGTTAATAATTTAGTATTGTTAATGGAGAAGTCCCTACCCCGATTCGATATGATGCGTGGGTATGTGTAGTTGCTATATCTTGTTAGGTTGATTGATTTTTTACAACAATATCGAATTGTTTGGTTGATACACAGTCACTGGTATTTTCACTAATGATTATTTGGATGATAGTTGGCATTGGTTACAAATGCTTGGTGTTGCTGACACATTTCGCGTTGTGTGTATGGTGTTTTTTTCAAAATGAAATAATGGGCATGGTAGCTATGGTTTTCTTTGGGGCCGAATGACTATTGAACTGGATGACTGTTGAGAATATATCCACTACATCCTTATGCTTGTTTGATTGTATAAACCTAAGTTTTCACAGCATAGTCAATCACGGTGTGACTAAATCGAAGCAATATTATATTAAATCAATGGCTCAACACGATGGGTTGAGTTATTTTCGTGACTGTGTGTTTGTTGTGTTAAGTGGAAATGTTTTCTTGGCTACACACTGTGTATAACATAGATGGCTTGAGTTCTCAAATTCAGAGATACTCACATAGTTTTTTAGCACATTTTGTTGCATCCCAATCATTTGTTGAGACAGACTTGTTATTGATACCTCGTCGTGTTGGATGGATGGCCCATCTTTTTATAGTCACATTAGATTGGGCTCGCATAGTGATGGAGTTACACTCGCATGATCGAACTACCCCTTGCATAGCTTGTGTCTAAATGGTGACTATGGGTTGTGTGTTTAATTGTCAATTTGGGTGTTGCAATTTGTTCTTGATTATTTTGGTTACTGCCTACATATGTTTAGGAATATCATTGCATTTAAATAATGGGCCCAACTACAGTAATAGTGACTTCATTGTTAATTGAAAACATGACTTTTGAGTATTATTGTGGATTGAAATGATGATGGTTAACAGAGTGGAATGGCTACTGTTTGGAAATTGTTATAAGATGCAAATAAGGGAAGAAAATCATGTTTACAGATTGTGTGGGATGCCTACTGTCTTGTGATGGCACTGTGTTGGATATTTGATTATGAACAGTGAACTAGTTAAATGCACATAAATTATTATTTGGCCAAGTGATTGATGGTTGATGCATCTCCTTTCGCAGAATGTTTTATGGATCACTTAATTAATTTCATGAACAATAATCATTCTTCTTCCCTTCCATTATTTCACTTTCTGCTAATTACAAACCCCGTCACCTCCCATATTCATTTTTTCACTCCCTGTTCTGAGATTGATTATAGTCAAGAGAATTTTTGTGTTAAAGTAGATGAAAGTAGCAGTGTCTTGTGTGGATTTCACTGAGGTTTTATTAGTTTACTTTGCATTTGATTGTTGTTGTCATTGAGGAGTAACCATGTTCTTTTCCCCTCATGATATCATGTTTCTCTCAATACAAACCCCTCACATCTCCCAAAGCCATTTTCACCCCCTGCTCATTGATAAATAGTAAAACAATTTGTATGGATTGGATTGCATGAGTCTGATACATTGTTAAGCCAAATCTATTTCATATTTTTAAGAGTTGTCATGTATGGTTATTTAAAATACTATTTGCAATTGATCACACATGCAGGATGAGTTTTTTCAGTCGAGGTAGCCATGGTCGAGGAAACAGAGGTAGAGTTAATTGGAATCGAGGCCCAAGAAGGCCTAGGTTCTCCATACATTTTGACATTGATTCACAAGAGCTTGGCCAATTGTTTCATGTTGGATTCTTCAATTGGATTGGGTAGGGAATAGTCCAACCTAGGCCTGAAAGGACTCCTTTCCAAGCCCCACACGCACCTAGTATCCATGTACCTCCTCGTGTCTCATTCCAACCCGAGGTCCCTAAAAATGATGGATGGTAGGAGATTGTCCACCCAATAGTATCCCAACATCGTGGCTAGCCCAAATTGTCTTTGTCTCCTCCTCCGACGGTTAACCCCATTACCCAATCTTCCACTAATCACTCGCCACTGCAATCCTCCCATGCTAGCAAGATATTGAAAACTGAGTCCCACCATGCCCTTGATAAAGGAAAATCCATTGTTGCCCCCTCCTCACCCTCTAATGGATCTGACAAATCCATGTCTTCCTGGATGCATTTGAGGGATGATTGTTCCCACGTGATCAATGAAATTAGGTTAAAGGATCTACACAACCAAAGGCAAATTCAAGAAAATCAAGAGGTGACAACAACAATCAAGGAAGGGTTGCATCACAGACTGGGAAATATGATTTCTGAGTTTTTATTATATCTATTGTTTTATGACGGTTGACTTCAGTGATCTTTGGACAACATGTTTATTTTGGATATCTGAGTATTATTTTTGAAATAATTTCAAATTTTATGAGATTAAATTGCCAAAAGTGAATATGTTGATGGGAGGCACAAGGGGGTTTGTTTAGATTAATTAATGGTTATGTTATGATTTTTATGATTGTTATGAACTAAAGGGAGTCACAAGGGGTCCCGCCTACTAGTTATTATTATTATGACCCTTATTATAATTATTACTCTTCCTCCTAACTAAAGTTAGTTGAATCTTTTAATTACCTTAACTAATGAATTGGTTCAACTTCTTCACCCAATTCTAATTTGTTAAAAGAAAAAGGAAAGGGAGGAACAAGAGGAGGATAGAAGCAGAAGAATACTAAGGTTTTTTCTTTGAGTTTATGTTGAGATAGTTCAGTTTTCATTCATTCATATATTCATCACAAGCCTAATTCTCTTTTATGATAGAAGGGTCTTATTGTAGACAACAATATTCAGGGCTGAATCAAATCATTCAGACACTTACTTTTCAGAGGTGTTGATCTATCTTTGATAGTCTGTGTAGACTTGTATGTTTTTGAATTAGTTTCAATGACTGTTAAAGGCTATTGTGCAGAGTCGAGTAGGAAGCAATCTGTGGCAAGTTGATCCAGCTTTTAGAGTTCATTTTTGGTTTTCTGTCAGAGGTCCTTTTGTATGTTCCATCGGGGATGTCTAAGTTTGACTTTGGTCCAGGATTTTTGTTGTGGGCTTTTTCTACCCTATGGACTAGCAAGCTAGGGATTTAAACTTGCATGCAGATCATGACCCTTCAAGAAATAACTTTTAACCTCCTACCCAAACCTAGAACCCTTTTTCTCAGGAAAACATGGGAAGAATCAACTAACCTTTGTATCGATGGTTGAAGTAGATCCTCCGTTGAGCTT
>ML792467.1:112237-125083 GCA_009831015.1 Picea engelmannii | reverse complement strand
AAAGGTGTTAAGACGCAAAGGCAAACTGTTACTAGGCTGAAAGGTAAAGGATGCAAATGCGGTTGATAGAACACACAATGGTAACGTCCTTCGATGTAAGTTTAACGAGCCCAGAGAAGGGAAGCTCGGTGTTTTTCATATTTCGAGAGTCTAAAAAATCATAAAAGGAAACTCCATTGGGGTACCTTTTTCGTCAACAGTCCAGTCGGTTTGAAAAAGGGGTAAACTAGCACCGACGGGATGTCAATTCAAAACCATTTTAACGAGTGTGAAAAGGACAAGATCACTCGGCTATTTTTTCAATTTTAAGGAGTCTGAAAAAAGCTTAACTATGGACTCTGTCAGGAATGTTCTTCTGGACCGTTTTAACGAGTGTGAAAGAATAAGGTCACTCATCAATCTTTTCAATTTTAGGGAGTCTGAAAAGAGCTTAACTATGGACTCTGGGGGGGTTTCTTTTTCGTAAATTTAGTCCCTCAGGCCAGAAAAAGGAATAAAATTATACCTGAGGATACTCTTCTAAAGAATTGGAATTCGATAGAGTATTCCTTTGTTTGTACAGTTGACCATCCGGACCGAAAAAGGGGTAAACTACCGCCGGACAGACGTGACTTCAAATTTCAGTTTAACGAGCGTGAAGGGTCACAAGATCACTCGGCAATCTTTTCATATTTAAAGGGTCTGAAAAGGGCTTAAAAGGAGACCCGTTTAAGGAATGTTCTTCTGGACCAGTTTAACGAGTGTGAAGAAACAACGTCACTCGACAATCTTTTCATCTTTAAGGAGTCTGAAAAGGGCTTAAAGAAGACTCCATAATGGTTACTTTTCTCAGTTAATCCGGACGAGATCGAAAAGCATAAATACAGTCTCGCCGGATGTTTCTTTTGGGTCTCAAAGTGAGATTGAAAAATAACAAAGGTATCCCATGATCGACACTTTGTGGGTCGATGTCAGGTATCGCTTCGTAAGACCAGGCAAAAACGTTGCGGAATTCTTTGAAAAGATCCGTGTAAATCTGAATCTCTTCGGGGAAGCAATCCGCTCCGACGAAGACATTCTCCACGATGCCAGGGTTTTGGGAGATGTTGATAGGTATAGTGGCAGCGATAGTCACCATATTGCTCTCAGCATAAATTTCCTGTGTAGCTAAGAGGTTAATAGGACACGGCTGATCTCCCGTCATGGTGGTAGTGAATTCTCCTGCCTCAATTCGGTGTAACGCTGGGAGGAAAGATGATCTGTGATGAAGATCGTCCCAAGGTTTGTCCAGACTAGTCATTGCTTCGATTACAGCTTTGTCAGAAGGCAAGACAAAGTCTAACGAATCGGTAGTAGCAAGAGAACCCTGAGCCCAGATAGGCTCTGGAAGTGGATCCAACTCTTGTGCGGGAGTCGGATCAGGAGTAGTTGAAGCTTGCTGGACTAACGAGTACACTACTTCAGCAGCCGACAAGGGCATGGACATGCCGGAGGGCCCTGTCTCATCCATCATGGCTGATGGGGAAGGAAGAATCCACGGATCCTCAAATTAAGTCATGCGGAACGACAAAACATGGAAAATCTCAGCTTTGTGGTGAGTCGATATAAACTTGGCATCGCCTTGAGGAGGTGGGTAATCGAAAGTACCCATCAAATATGGACACAAACCAACTCCTATGTTAACGACACCGGCTTGAGGATTATCTACCATGGGAACCGTGGATGCCCCCAAGGCTGGGTCAGGTCAAGAGAAATACAACTGATCAATGGTCACTATCCATCCTTCATGTGGAAATAATAAGACTCGGAAGATTGTAGCAACCACGTCTTGCATAACATAAGTCCAACTACGACCTAACAAGAGATTGTAGTCGATGGGGGCATCGACCACCTCTACTTTGACGCACACGGTCTTTCCCCCTAACTGCACAGGGAAAGAAGGAATGATGCCATGTGGTCGGAAAGAACGACCGTCGAACGCAGTAAGGAGAGTAGGTGATGTAGACAACTTGGGATGACCAATGGCTTTCCAACATGCTAACGACATAACGCAAGTCGAAGCGCCCTCGTCGACCACCGTTCGATAGATATTGCGTGTAAAAATTTTCGTGGGGTGAGCCACTACTATCTGAAACGCGACGTGGTAAGGAAAACGAGGTTTCAAGTTAGTCGTATCTAACATGATGGTACCCGGGTTACAAGTCTCAGTAGAGCCTAAAGCAGTCAACAAGGCTTTTCTCTGAGCAGGGCAACTTTGGAGGACCTCCAAAGCAGACATAGCACAAGGGGTTTGTGATAAATCTTCCACCACAAAGTAGTTCTGGGTGGCCCTTGCATTTGGATTGTGAGAAGCCCTCTTAACCGCACCCTTTGGAATGCGTGTCATTGTTTCACCCAACGTCTTCTCAATCTGTAGGGGAAGAGATGGGATCTCAGCTTCTTTGCCCTTCTCAGAGGCACTTGGTTTGCTATAGTCGTGTGCTCTAGTCATTATGAAAACATCACTTTTAACCATATATACATTCGCGGAAGAAGGATTATTTGGAGGAGGGAAGTTTTCCTGGCTTCCCCCTTCACCACTTGCAGAGGCTTGAGTTAAATTATGCCCATGCTGAAAGGGATTAGTCAACACAGCTTGTTGTTGCTGGGTGACAAACTTCTGGGCCTCCACAAGTCGAGGGTACAGATGGGTCGGGTGATCTTCCGCACATAAATTGCATGGATACCTTTCCCTCTTCTTTTCCGTGGTGCCCTCGCTAGCATTATCAGTTGGGTTTTTATCCCCCTTACTCTTCTTGCGTTGTTTTTTCTTCCCTTCAGGCTGCTGGTTGGCCTTTGGGTTAGTCGTCTGCACAGAGTGTACTTCCGACGTTTGAGTAGGAGGAGCAACCAAAGAAGTAGTCTGGCTGGCCGTTAGGTATTGTATAGATAACTGTTGCAATTGTTTCGTCAATTGCTCAGCGGGCTTGGTTTGTGCCGAACCAACGATGCCATCGGCATGTGGTCCGGCTCTCTGTCTAGTTTTGTCTAGAATCGATCATGGTGCATCTGGCAAGATGGTGTACAATAGACCAGACTGAGAATAAATAAGCTCAAACTATTGAGCCCTCATGATGGCATCTTCCTCGGAGAAGACCCCTAAAGTCACGACGTCTTTGGATAACTGCGGAACTAAAGACTTAAGGAACCACTCAAGCAGGAATGCTAGTGGGACGGGTACCTTCATAAGAATCTTCTGGCGTCGCCACTCTCGAATATGATCCGAGATATGGTCCGCTGTCGTCTGCGAGAAATTGGCTAGCAATTCTGTGCCGACGTCGTATCTCACAGGTAACTGAAAATGGTTAAGGAAATCCATAGCCAGTTCGCCGAAAATATAATATCGTGAACGATCAATCTCTATATACCATTTCGCGGCACTCCCAATAAGAGTGCGTTGAAACAATCGCAACTGGACGGAGTCATCTTTCAGTGAATTAGATGAACACCATAAGTGGAAAGTAGTCACGTGATCACCTGGATCTTCGTTAGGCTTGGCCTCGAACTTGGGAATGTCCGAAGGCAACTTCATTGGCATAGGAGGCCAACGCGGATCGTGACAGATAGGATCATTTAACAACCGTGTCAAATCGGGCAAGTGTAATGTTGCCAAGAATGGTAGTTTGGGTTGTTTCTGATGGCCTGGATAAAAGGGTCCTGGGGTTTGACTGGCACCAGGTTGCCAGGAAAAGTTTGGCTGCTGGCCCGAGATCTGGCAGAAACCGTGGCCCTGACCAGCGTAAGGGTTTTGCATCTAAGGAGACATCATTGGCTGATTCCCCATGAAGGACATAGGATGTTGGGCATTCATCGTGTTCAACGGACTTTGGGAAGGATTACCCCATGCCTGTCCTGACGGGAGAGGCATAGAAGTCTGTCCGGGGTTCCAGTGACTGTGGAAAGAATTACCCCAGATCGACATTCCAGAGGAAGGAACGGATCCTTGTCCTGAGTTCCAAGGTCCAAGTATATGTGCCCCCAGCGCAGGAATAGTACCCTGTGTCGGCGTAGACTGTCCAAAAATGGGTGTGCCCCCTGATGGGAAAGCAGCGGATGCAAAAGTGTTACTACCAAACGTCCTGTTCCAAAAAAATGGTGACGAACCTACCGGCTGAGTTTGCGCAGGTGTTCCTTGACTCCCTGCTCCGACTAGACTCATGTGTGGAGGCTGCCCGGCGGACTGCTGATGCGGACCACCAAGCGAAGGGGACGAAGGAGGAATGTGACCTCCAGCGTAAGGAAAATCATTGAAAGGGGCAGGAATGCCCCCGAGTTGACCTTGCAGGGGAGCGTTAGAGCTCCCTGCCCCCAGACCCAAAGTCTGTAAAGTGGAGTAAGTGAGTACAGGGCTTGTACCCGAACTAGGCATACCGTATGAAAAAGGAGCGTCTGTCGCACTAGGTGTGTAAGGAGGTGTGGCCGTCGCGATAGATGGGGTCGGTACACTGTGCGACGTAGTTGAGACCGAGACCATGGTGGCCCGAACCTTCGACAAAGGCAAGTTAGGAGAAGCTTCTCCTGTGGTAGCAACAGTGATGGGAATGGAAGAGGTCCCAGAGGAAGTAACAGAGTTTTGTTCCATAACTGGGTTAGGCACTGACAGACATTCGTAGAATTGAATTGGCACAATAATATCCGGCCAAGTATCAGTGTTTGAGGTCTCAACCAATCCAAGATTGGCGGTCGATGCCTCAGGGGGTTGTTCGGGTTCAAAAGCCCCGGTGGCTTCGAAAGACCCTTGATGGTCTAGCCTCCGCCTCAGTGGTGGCGGGGGTGGCTCCAGTATCACCGGCGGCAGGCCCAGAAGCCTTCGTGACCGGCGGAGCTCTGAATCCTCCACTGTGTGAGAAGATTCACGACACGCTAAGGTATTCTACACGAACAAACAGTAACACGCACTAAAAGAAAACCCTTAGAAGATAAATCAAGCAAGCACTAAACTAGTAGGAAGAACAGTTACAACAACCAACACTAGAGCAACTTACCGGTGCAAGTGCAACTCGAATACAGAAGCACCCTCCGGGTATACTCTGCAAAGTGTTGGTCCAATTTCCATCCTAGGTACCGCGGTATACCCCCGCAGTCACCTGTGTATGTCCCTAGCAAAGATTGGCAACTAGTTTGCCAGCACGTGAACAGCTATCAGGCGGGTACAGTCGGCAGTCGGGTAGACCACAATGAGCAGGGTATCAAGCCCGAAACCTGTCAAGGGTATCGAGAGAAAGTGTTCCAGAAGACGAATGAGGACCTCGAATGGATTCGAGACCCACGAAGCTCCATGGAAAATGCAAACGATGGAATCCCTGAACAGATCCTCTATATGTGTTCTCCACAACGCTCGGTCCAGCTTTGGAGGGGTTATCTCCGCTGCCTTTCCTTACGCAACCTCGTGTTTAGCCCCTGTGTTAGAGGGGGGTCCTAAATAACTTTCTGTAACTGGACTTCTACACTCCCTATTGACAGACTCCAATGTTTGGTTTGGGTGGCCTTGGAGAATTGACTCTCCAACCTATTCCAAGGCCCTATTCTTAAGCTAGTTTATGCACCCTACAAACAGAAAAGTCTACTTGATTTTATTTAGCGTTGCTTTTAATGGGATTTTTAAATCTCAAGGTGCGGAAGTGAAACTGGTGGTGTGTAAAAAGACTCAAAGCAAAAATGAACAAAAATGCTTGGAAACAAAAAATTTTGATAAAATGCAAAACCAGCAACTTTTCAACAAGAAAGACTTCTTTTTTTTAAATTACTAAGATTTTATGCAGTAAATATGAATGACTTTCACTCATATCTGCGAGCTACTTATACTAGACATGCACTGCAAAACTTATGCAACAAGACTTCTTTCCAAGCTACTGATGCAACAACAGAATCCTCCAATCCAGAAGAAAATGAAATTTATTTTATTTTATTTTATTGCAAAATCACGCAACAAGGAAAAATGATGACAAGATCAAAACCAAGAGAAATAAACAGAGAAACTTTGGCTTAAAGCGCAGATCGCAAACAAAATCAGAGTGCAAAAATGCAACAAAGCAATCACAACAGCATCAATTCTAACACTTGCCTAAAAACCATAAAACAAAGATTTTTTCTCTTTTGTCTTTTCTATCAAAAAATCAAATAACAAACACAAGCTAAGGGGGAAATGCCCCAACCTGCTGACTGTGCAGCCCCAGACTCTAGACCCCTGAGAGGAGCTCTTCTCACCACAGGAGGGGATGACTGCCCCACCCAAGCTGAAAAGCTGCCAATCAAGCCCGCAACTGTCACCAATACAGCACGCGGGCAAACGCATGTTGAGCTTCTACAGAGCACGGGTACCCGCGGGCTAGCCTTAAACAGGCCACGGGTCTGTATAAAAGTTGAGATACAACAACACACAGATAACCCAGACCTGAAAAAGGCCTCTGGTATTAACAACCAGGGTCTCTAAAAGGTTTCTGGGTGCTATTACTTCAACAGAAAAAGAAAAATTTGCAAAAACGAAAACAAATGAAAAGAACAACCAAAACAATAAGGCTGACTGAAACCAAGACAATAAACTAATCAAGACCCAGACAGGATCCAGAAAGCCCCCTGAGAAGGTAAAATTCTGACAGGGAAGAGGAGACTGCCTCTTAAGCTTCCTCGTCTCTACACGCTACTGAAACCACTACAGCAGGCGGTCACCCGTGGGCTGTAGAAGTTTAGGGTGCGGGTTACCCTCGGGCAGGGCTTCTGCAGGCCGCGGGTACCTCTGTGTGTCCCGAGAATCAATGTCAAGCATCATTCAAGGAAGACTGGTATTGATAACCAGGTTCCCTGCTAGCATTGACCTAACAGACAACAAAAAATAAACAAAGAAACAGAGACTGAAATCCTTTGAACTACCCAAAAGATCTTTAACCAAATCCGGAAACCCTAAGAGTAAGACTATCCCCAGTGGAGTCGCCAATTCTATTGTGGGTTTTTTCTACCCTCCGGACTAGCAAGCTAGGGCTTTAAACTTGCATGCAGATCATGACCCTTCAAGAAATAACTTTTAACCTCCTACCCAAACCTAGAACCCTTTTTCTCAGGCAAACATGGGAAGAATCAACTAACCTTTGTATCGACGGTTGAAGTAGATCCTCCATTGAGCTTTTATCTCCTTGCTGCTGCTGCTCCTTCCACAAAGCGATCCTGCAATCAAGACAAGACTACGCATGCATTCTACTGATCTACTAGAGGGTTAGATATTCAAACACAAATCAAATAACATAGATAAGACTCATGTATTCGGGACGGGAAAAACATCTTTTCATTAATCTCAATATGAATCAACTTACAATGATTACAGAGACCGGCCACCGTTCCTCGATCCTGATCCTGGGCTCCTCCTCTTCTTTTGTCCTCCAACTGTTGTTGCTTGAATTTCTCCTAAATCTTGAGGCAAGGCTAAAGGGTTGGGACAAAATGGACTTGGCAATTTGGCAGAGTTTCTTTACTATGATTTTTTCCTCCTTTGAATAGTACCCCTACCCCTCCTTTTATAGGCTGGAAGGAGCTAGGGTTTTAGGCGAACTCTTGGCCATGCATGGCTGGGAGTTCCAGTTAACTGACAAAAAGCTCTTCGTCCCGACGGAAACTTTCCTGATTTTTTTCTTTGTTAGGTAAACGCGGGCTGTAGTGGGCCAGCCAGCGTTCACACGTGTGCTGCAAAAGGCCTGCCAGCGTCCCAACGCGACCAATGTTAAGTTAGGGTGCGGGTTACTTGATTGAGGAGGTTTTTGAAGAGTCTTTTCAGCATGGCTTTGGCAAGGAAAGGCAATGAGTAGGCCTGATGCCAGGTAAGCAGGGATAGTGCAATTTAGGGTTATAACAATTTTGTATGAGATTTTGTAAAGAAAATGACTCTTTGGTGAATTGGAATGAAATAAAGGATTTCTTTATGTCTCATCTGTCTTGATTATCATCTTGGTGTCTTTACTTATGTTCTTACATTTATATCAACAACTGTTATATTCATAAAATTACATAAAATGTGAATTTCCAACAAGTTTTTTGTTGATAAAAGACTAGCCTAAGCACTCGTAATTAATACTTGTGAGTTAGAATATTATTTTTGTTGGCTATAAACATAGGATTATATTCCCCTCTACTTTGATTTATCCAAGTAAATTTGTAAAATTATTGAGTAATATCATTTCATATCTTTTTCTCAACACATAGCTAGGATCCCCCTCTCACACAGTGGTTACACACGAGGTCGCGTTCGGGAGAGAAACAAATATTATCCCTCTGAGGCTTAACCGTTCATAGTAGTTGGATCATATATTGGGGGTTCTTCTTGAGGTCCAACTATCTTCATTTGGTATCGATTCTTTGTGAATTCCAAATCTGTTCAGGGTCCTATGGAGTTCTACTAGTCCACTTGTCCTCAGTTCTCTTGAAGGATTTTGGACTTATTATCCTGCCCATACATTCGAACTCAACTGTCGATTGTACCCGACCAAAGGTTGACTGTGAGTTGGTAACATTAGTAGCCATAATATTTAGGGTCCTTACATGAGGCGACAATGAAGGGAAGTATTCACTGTACTTGGAACAGACATTGGTCAAACTCACTTGGGCTCCTTGGAGGGTAAATCCATGATTATTGTGTGGAATCTTGCACCAAGGCGTAAGTCGGTTAATAAAGTCACCAACATATCTAATCCACCCTATCTATCCCAACCCCTTCCTATATTGATCCCGCAATGTTGGATTTCATCACCAACTAGTGGTTTCATTGTGGGGAGGTTTGATTGATTGTTTGCTTCTCATATTTGTTGCGTGTGTTTTTTTTCCCTTAGTGGACCTTAGGTCGAGTGAGTGTCAATGTATTTAACTCCTAGGAGTACCAAAAGAGGAACCCATTTTCTCGGGGAACCTTTCTCCTTTCCTTCTTTTGGAAACATTGGTCCTTCGTGCATTACCACATTGAGTCTTTCGGGACTCACGATCGGATTACCGGTTTGGTTTTTCCCCACTCCAGTGATCTTGAATCTTCCCAGTGATTTTGAATTCACCTAGTGCTTCAGATGTAATCACAACACCCACACATCAACCTCATGTCAACCTTTCTCCTTCTTAAACCATCAGGTATCCTTCCCTTTCTCCTTCTTCTCCTAGTGAAATATCTAAAGAGAGTAGCCAGGTTGATAAGAATGAGAATAAACGGAAAGAGAAGAAGAAGAAGAACCAGAAAGGGACCAAGCCTCCAACTACAATAGATCATGTTTGATTCAAGCAACCAGTTATGGTTAATCGTACTGGGAATGTTGATAAATTCAGCAAGATCAAAATGAAGAATCCTAAACCAAAATTCGCTTGCAGTTTTTGTAAGGGTGACCACTTTCTGAGGGATTTCCCTGGTCTCCCCAAGGTATTATAAATGTGGTCTTCCATGTCATCATCCCCTATGGTATATGGTGGTGACACCCTATCAGATAGTGACACTAAGGTTGGTAATAAGAATAGAACTGTCAAATTTTCTTGCTTGTTATGTGAAGGTGATCATTACTCTCACATTTACCCTCACATGGACAAGGCTTCTTATCTTTTGGAAAAGATTCAACTTCCAACTGCTTATCATAAGATTTATTCCAAACCATCATTAGTTGATGGAATGGTCAATTTAGTTCCATCCCCCGTCAATCTGGTTGATTAGGTGGTCAATATAGTTTCATCCGCGATTGAACCACAAACCCAAGTATTTGATCTAGTTCCGTCATCAATCAGACCCACTCTTCATCTGAAAAGTGAAACCCAAGTGACTAATATAGTTATGTCATCAGTCAATCCCACTCTTCATCTGAAGATTTCCAAAGTGGTCGATCCAGTTCCGTCACCAATCGATCCCACTCCTCCCTTGAAGAGTGCCAAAGTGGTCGATCTAGTTCTTCCATTGGTTTATCCCACTCCTCCTTTGAAGAGTGCAACCAAAGTGGTCAATTCGGTTCCACCACCAGTCAATCCCACTTCTCATTCAAAGAGTGAGGATGTCACTCAAGTCTACCTCATTAATACTGATTCACCTAGACAAGGTGGCACTACTCCCATCTTGATGGCACCCCCTTCAAGCAATAAGATGATTTCTATTAATTGGAATCATTTGATAGAAAATCGTCTTGCCTCTTACGTGAATTTCCAAATCACCGTATAGGTTTGTGATAGGAATATTCCTAATACTGTAATAGACGAAGGTGCTTATGTTAGCATCTTATCCATGAATGCTTGGAAATATTTTGGTTCCCCACAACTTGCGCCCATGACTCAAAATCTATTGACCTTTGATAGAAGAGTTAGTCAACCTTTAGAGATCCTTCCTTAGTTTCCAGTTACTTTGAGATGAAAAGCGGTCTATGTCAATGTGATGGTATTTCACGACCCCTTGGAATTTAACCTTCTCCTCGAGCGAGACTGTTGGATTACTGAGGTGGGGTGAATCAGTAATAGAGAAATTATAATCCTTTTTAAACCAAATAATCCCAAGTGTTATATCAATGTAGAATTATCATCCAATAACGAGAAATGAACAAATGAACAATCATATACATACACAGTACACAAATTTTTTACGTGGAAACCCAAAGCGAGAGAAAACCATAGAATGTTTTTTCTTATATGTGTTGAAGAATTACATTCATTGGAAGTGCCAAATTCCTTTGTTTTCCAGTTTCAACTGGAAGGAGGCTCCAACCCCCTAGTTTCTCAGACTACAACCTGAGCGAAGCTCTAACTCCCCAATTATTTGGATACAACTAGAAGGAGGCTACAACCCCCTATGTTCTCCAGCTACAACCACCTGTCCTTGCCCCATCCAACCGTCCTAAAGTAGAAGTAGAATGATGGAACCACTTTCACAATATCACTGTGATATATACCATTGTAAACCTGTACCAATAAACCTGAACCATGCATCAACATGTACCTCAACCTGTAATTAACCTGTACCATAAACAAGTGCATCAACCATGCATCAAACCTATACCAAACAACCTGTAATCAACCTATACCATAAACAAGTGCAACCAACCATGTACCAAGTATGTACCAATCATGTTTCAACTACTCATAAACTATGACTCATCAATATGTACCAACATCATCAACTATACACCTCATATATGTGCCAACTCATCAACTACTTGTCTCAACCATGTACACAACATGTACCTTAACCAAAGGCCCTCATCAATTTCATCATTCAAATATGATTTGTGACCCTATAATAGACCTAGTGTATATGATCACATACCTGCAAACCTTCCTTAACTTTAACAATAAGAGACTAGCATTTTCATCAAAATTCTTTTAGTATCACATGACTAGTTTTGGATTAGTCAACAACCCTAACTTGAAATAATCATAACTTTGTACCTGTAATGAGTAAAGATATGAAAATGATCTGAAATTTTGTTCAATGCTTTTTATGCAATTCCTCCAAGTGTCACTACTTGGAACCTCTCATAAAAGGAGTTATAGCAAAAATGTCATACCTTGTTGAATTATGGCTTATTCTAGAGAAAGACCTTGTAGAGTGTACCCTACATGAAATATTTGTTGAATCAATCTAAAAAGGTTACACAGAATACAAAATACTGTACTATAAGCAACACATTTGGTCTTACTGAATTTGGATTTGTTATGAAAACGTTATGACGTTTTTACCCGAAAAACTTGTTTTAGACTAGTTTTAGGACTAGCCACAAACCCTATTTTCCACGGAGTGTAAATCCAAAAATACAATGCCACACAAGCTGAATGTTTTACTACAGATACTTGGATATGTTTCCTCAATGGAATAGAAATTTCACTGTCTGAATAATTCTAGAAAAAAAAAATTATTGTGAAAATGGTGAGATGACCTATAAATAACATACCTTAGAAAGCATCATCAAAAGAATTTATCCTTCCTTGAATTTCGGCCTTCTTTTCTTCACCTTCCCTTAGAAATTCGGCTTATATATCCTTTGGTTACCTCAGGCACCTATATATATTCAATATTCTCAAGTGTAATCTGAAATGAGAGAGCCTTGCCTCTTATTTATACTCTCCAAGTAGATTCCTTAAAAACATCTTCTAGGTCACTTTGCCCACTTTCCTTATTTTAGGGTTAACCCACTTCTAATTTATCCATTAACTTTATTATTTAAATAATTTATTTTTTATTCACTTTGAATTATAGTACACTCATTACTTCACTCTATTATTTACCTTCTAAAATATCTTAAACCACTTTGACTACTTTGACCTTTTGGGGCTTCCAGATGACATATGAGGGTCCTCCAACTTCGTAGGGCCATAACTCTCAAACCGTGAGGAGTTATGTGACATTTCACATACCACCGGAAATGGAATGACATGTAGTATCCATATAGAATAGTATTACCTGCAAATATATCAAAATTCATAACATTATCCATCAAACAAACTTGGGTCCATTACCCAAACCTAGGTTCTCCAACTTCTCATGGCCATAACTCTCTAACCATGAGGAGTTATGTTACATTCCACATACCACCGGAAATGGAATGATAATAAATATCCATATAGTATATTTTCATTGAAAAATTAATTGACCTTCATCTCATTATTCCACAAATAATCATGGATTCTCTAACCATACTTCTAGGATAACTCAATCTGCAAAGTGTCTTCCCATGAGGGATTTCACCATAAGGGTGTTAATGTTTATGCCATTATTATAGTTCTTTGCATTTCATAAGATAAGAGCATAATAAGAACAAGATCACTAAGAAATACACATCCACAAGAGACACAACATTTATCCTGGGAAACCCTCTAGGGGAAGAAAACCCAGCA
>ML792467.1:13302-75728 GCA_009831015.1 Picea engelmannii | reverse complement strand
CATGAAGTCATGCTAAATGAAAGAAAAGAAACTAAGATCGAGTTTCAGAGTACCTGTGATAACTGATATGTCGGTCTTCACCCGTTTTGTTTCCACAACTCCTCTTACTATCAACCTGCTAAATGTCACACCAAACTTAAGTGAATTCTAAAACTAATCAAGACAATTATCTTCTTACCTTTTAAACAGCTCCCCGGCAATGGCGCCAAAAATGTCAGGCTGCTAAATTGAATATTTGAATGACCTGAAACACTAAATTGTCAAACCAGGGTTGGTAAACTTTGAGCTGCTACATTGTATGTGCGGGTAAGGTTCTAATCGCTATCTGAATGCTATCCTTAGAAGAAAACACAAACTTACTCTGAGAACTTGAATCCTAATGATTATCCTGAAACTTAGCATTTCCTATTTCAGTCATTAACAGAAAATAGTCCTATGTTTAGATGTTGGTGCTTCTATTTCCATGCAAAAGTGTGATTTCACAAGATTATTCCACTACTACTTTTAATCATCTATCATCACCATTTCGATTCAAGTCATGACAAAAAGAGTCTTTCCTAAAATGGATTTAATCTGAACATTACAAATGAACCTAAGTCTATCTACAAGAAAACAGAGAAATAACCTACTTACCCTACTAGTACCAGAAGCTTCATTTGATTTAACTGTAATCTAACTATTCTAATTAAGCAGGGTAACTAACTATCTAACAAAGCAAAGTTCACTCAAACTCTAAGTTATGTTCGAATTGAAAACTAAAAACCAATCAACCAAGTTCGTGCTCTAAACCCTACATGAATCAAACATGCATTCAATACTCATCAACTCAAAAGATATCAGTATGCTGGAATGATTCAGTTGAAGAATAAATAAACACGATTTTGAACAAGTTAATTCCGAAACTGTAACCTATCATGTAAGCAAACACGAACACACTGAAATAACTAAATCTATGACAAAGTAAAGCAGCGACTTGCACCTGTTTGGCGGGCCCAACAAAATGGCACAAACACTGTAAGAAATAACCAGAACCGATTATATCATTCTATGCAATCACCGTGTATACTTCACGTTCCATTAACAGAGAAATAGCTCAAATCATATAACAGTCGAATAACATAACGCAACAGCAGTTTATATTCAGAAATGTGTGTTCATAACATAACATAGTCCAACCGTCTCTTAGGAGTGACCTCCTGGTTATATATAAATCATCCTCTATAACAGTCTAAGAAAAAAAATACGTAAAGACAAACGGATCCCCCATCCGAAAATAGCTTGGAATCGATTTTAAAATGGTCTTCACATCTTCGTGACACGTAGTGTCACGAAGTGTGAACGATGAAGAATCAACGGCTCAGTTTTATCATTATGGCTTCAATCATCCTGTGAGCGATGACTCCAACTGTCCTGTGAATCTCTCTGTCTCCCATTCTGACCATAACGTATAGATCTTGAGCGGCTTCATTGGTATCTCCACGGGGTACGAGCTGGTACCTGGTACTGGCAATCCTGTTCCAAAAATAGAAGTGGTACCTAACCCAAGCGACATTAGTTCCAATATCAATTTAAAGCATCAAAATGCATCAAAATAGATTGAAACGTAAAGATACCTTAAGTAGCCCCATTGAATGGTAGGGAGATGTCAATTATGTCAAAACAAGGCCAAAAGGGGTGGTACTGGGTATAGAAATGGAGGTCTTGTGATATAGTATAGGCAAAACATGATCAAAACTGGAGACCAACAGTACCAGACACAGAAAAGACAGTCTAAACACGATAGGGAGGGACAAAGAAGAAAGCACAGGTTGCTTCGTGCAGTCTGCAATCAAAGTAAAGTTGAAGGATCAATCCCGCAGTGACTCGGGACAAGTCACATGTGAGTGTTGGGGGCCTATTGGCCCTTGGTTATGTATTAAGGAAGAAAACGAAGATTAAGAAAGAATAAAGACAAAGTACGAAGTGCGCGAAAGGCACATAAACTGAGGAAGGGTCGAAGTGGTTAAAGAAGCACCAAAAAAAGGAACGAAGTAAGGAAAAGGAAGTCGTTGAAAGAGAAGATCAAGGAATATAAAGCCTCAAATAATATGGATCGTGGAAAAATAAGCAAGCGGAAGAAGACACCAATGAATGCTTTGGAGAACCTCACAGAAAATAAGGAAGGAAACGTTGGTGAAGCCCTGAAAACACGGGTCATGTGGACCTAGGGTTTTGACACCTAGACTTCGGTCTAAGGTTGTCCAAGAGGAATGTAATGTATAAATAAAGGTCTAGAAGAGTTGATAAGGTTGTTGGTATTTTTGGTTACTATTATTGTTTTTGAGAGCGCTATTGAGAGAAGTGTTTTTGTTGTAAGAGCATTTTGTATTCTGGATATTCAGCTGGGTGCGAAGATCAACCCTATAGCTGGGTGCATAGGGAGGAAAGATAAAGAGTGAAAGAGAGAGATATATGCAACTAAGTGCGCAAATAGAACTGTATGTTTCCATCTAATAATATCAAGAAACACAGTTCTATGGATGTAGCCCTCAAGAGAGGGTGAACCACGTAAATCTTGTTGTTCTTTGTGGTTGATGTTGTGTTATTTGTTATCTGTTATATTGTTATTGCATGATTGTTTTCTCTATTAAAGAGAGAAGGTGTAAGCTAACTTCGCGAAGATAAGTGTAAGATTGTTAAGGGATCTTTGGGTTATATTGTGTTGTTGTTCTAGATTCACCTTGCATTTCCTCTAGTTGTAGACACATGTTTCCTGAAACCCCCCTATTGCTACTTCGAGTGAGATTGCATCTGCTTCATAGGTGTTGCCAAAAGGGATAGTAGCTAGGGCTTGTTGGTGCATTGTTAGAGTTAAACCCTGGGTCTGCCCCTGTGCCAACAACCATCCATTCATTTACTGGCATCACACATTAGGGGGCATATGTTAGACTTGTATTTTCCACCATAGATTGTGAAATAATGTTATTAGATATTATGAGGCTAGAATTACATAAATGAGTGAAATTCTCATAATTATTTCACAAGGAAATAATTATTTTGTCACAATTTCATAATTATGAAATAATAATTATTTCATAATTGAGAATAAACTCATAATTGAAAATAACATTCATTGTGAGCTGGAAAAAGCTCATAATTGAGCATGGAACTTGAGTAAAAAGTTCATAATAGGTTGGAAAAATCTTATAATTAAGCATGAAACTTGTGCGTGAATTGTAATTGCTTAGTTCACATGCCATCAAGCCTATATATGACTTGTAATTTCTTAGTTCACATGCTATCAAAATATACATGATTTGTATCCACCTGTCCATGACTTGTATCCACCTAATTCACATGTCATGAAGCCTATCTCCAATATCTTCTAAAATACAAGAAGAGGCCAAATCAAAGAGGCAAGGGGGAGATTTTTTAGGGTGGTTATGCTATCAAAATAGAGACAAAATCTCAAGAGGCTACAGAAGAGCATCAGAAGCGTGAAAATAAGAGGAAGCATCAACATCTAAGGTATATGAATTGATGTAATTTCTCTTATGCTATCAATAGATCATTGGTTTTCCCCTTGAATATGTGTGTATTTCATTTGAAAATGTTTGAATATGATCTCGTGATTAATAGATCAAGATAGATATATTAGATTTCAATTTCCTAACACTAGAAGAATAGTAGATCAGTAGTTGTTTGTCTTCTTGTGTGCAGGAAGCATATTGTAGGAGTTGGAGTTGGATATCGAAAGATACATCAGTCGGATATGCGAGGAAAACCATCGGTCAAAAGGTATGTTCAACACCCTTCTTGGTTAAAAGGAAATAAATATAATTAGATCTAGGGAGAACCATAGGAATATAAAACATATTCTATATTGGATCAAGGAAATATCCAAGGGATCTCTTTCTTTCCAACCAGTGAGATTCATGTGAGCATTTTACACATAACATATTATTTCATAATTATGAAATTGTGAAAAAATAATTATTTCCTTGTGAAATAATTATGATAATTTCACCCATTTATGTAATTATAGCCTCATAACATCTAATAACATGCTTTCACAACCTATGGTGGAAAACATAAGTATAAAAAACTCCCCATAAAATTTTCGCCTAAACGGATAATTGAGTCTAAAGTTATGACCCTCGAAAAATCCATGCATCATTCTCTTTTGGTTTAAAAGAACATGACTCCTGCAAGTTATTGTCTTCAAATTGTTTCCATTCAATGGGATCTAGGTTGAATAATTCCCCCTCTATAATCCACGTAGTCTCTGTTGGTGCTACACCTTCCCACTGGACCAAATATTGAGTGTATTGGCCTTGTCGAGGATGAAGAGTCTTCATATCTAAAATATGTGCAATATTTTCCTTTTTCTTCCTTGGAATGGCTTGTTGCCAATCCACCTATGCCTCAATATCATCACCTATATCATCCCCATGGAAGATATACAAATAAAAAATGTTAAACACAAGGGAGATATTGAGGTCAGTTGGTAAATCGACCTTATAAGCATTGTCGTTGATTTTCTTGAAAATCTTGCAAGGACCAATTTTATTATACTTCAAATTATGGTATGTTCCTCCAGGAAACCACTCCTTCCATAAATAAACCATCACAAAATGACCTTCATTGAATACTTGGTATTGTCAGTGAGCATCTTTTATAATTTTGTTTTGTTCATTACTAGCCTATAGTTTGTTTCTCACCTGTTGCTGCAGTTGTTGAATGTGTTTTGCAAATGCTTCCCCATCATCATTGACCCTATCCCCAAGTGGTAGTTGCACCAAATATAGGACACCCATAGGATTTCTACCATAAAAAACCTAAAATGGATATTTACCTGTAGATCAATTCATTGAACTATTGTAGGAAAATTATTCTTGAGGTAAAGCCAAATCCCACTGCTTGGGATTCTCTCCAACAATGCTCCATACCAGGTTTCCCAAAGTCTGATTTACCACCTTGGTGGTTATGGAGGATTTTTGAGGCACTGCTGAACTGTAATTTAGTCCCCATTTTATTCCATAATGTCCTCCAAAAATGACATAAGAACTAAGTATCTGTATCAGAGGTAAGAGTTTTTGGAACCCTATGCAATCTAACAACTTCTGAAAAAAACAATTATGCCACCCTCGATGCATCACTAGTTTTCTTGCGAGCATTGAAATGAGCCATGAAATCTCCATTTCAGGTTGTTTACGGTAGAAATATTATGGGTGTCCTAAATTTGGTGCAACTACCACTTGGGGATGGGATCAGAGTTTATGGGGAAGCATTTGCATAACACATTCAACAATTGCAACAACATGTGAGACAAAAACTACAGGCTAGTAATGAACAAAAGAAAATTATAAAATATGCTTACCGATGATACCAGGTATTCATTGAAGGTTACTTGGTGATGGTTTATTTACAGAAGGAGTGGTTTCCTAGAGGAACCTACCACAAATTGAAGTATAAGAAAATTGTTCCTTGCAAGATTCTCAAGAAAATCAATGACAAAGCTTATGAGGTCAATTTACTAGCTGACCTTGATATCTCCCATGTGTTTAACATTTCTGATTTGTATACATTCCATGGGGACGATCTAGGTGATCATAGTGAGGTTGAGGTGGAATGGAAACATGCCATTCCAAGCAAGAAAAAGGAAAATGTTGCACATATTTTAGATAAGAATACCAGATGATGTAGCTAAGGCCTGAGATTCATTCACAAGATCAAAAAAACCATGAAAACACATGAGAATGGAAAAATAACTATCTTTTATTCCTTCTCCATCCTAACTATTACAATGGAATTTCAACCCCTTATAACTACTATCTGATATTTTCGAAAACAACTAATTTTAGAAAAACAACTATTTTTAGAAAAACATCTAAATTTAGAAAATTCTCGCATGACTCTAAAATTGTCCACTAACCAAGAGATAACTAGTGTGACACTATTTGTGATCCAGATTATGTTCAAAATGAAATGAAATTAGATAAATTACAATGAAATACTCATGAGAATTTCCAGAAACAGAGAAATACAACAATACTTTATTTCCATTAATGAAAGAATTGTAAAGAGACTGTAAAAATACAGAGTGAAAGACTCACTAGAATGTTGGCAGCTTTATCTCTGAGAAGAGATGTGATGGCTATGCTCATTCGCAAGAAGATGATTGCAATGACACTCTGAATGTATTTTTATGTTAAAAAGGAATTCCAAAACCCTAGACATCCAAAAACCTAACCCTAGGAGATGAAATGCCAAAAGTCATGTGGGCCCTATTTCGGTAAGTTAGTACATTAACTTTCCAAGGTTGTAATTTTTGCATACAATCTTTGTTTTAGGTGCGTAATAGCTCGTTTGAAAGGTATTTTTGATATATACGCATTTCATTGTCAAACTATGACTATTTCTATAGTTTGACTATGGTGAGATAAAAAAACACTGTTTAGGGCCCCAAAACAGCCCTTGAAGTACATCAAGATTTTCTGACATGAAAACATACAAAATAAGGAAATTGGATTAGGTGGGAGGCCACCAGTATCCACTTGGAATATGTGTAGAGCTCCAGACAACCCCAAAAGTGTAGAACCCACAATTACAAAGTAGTATAGAAGAACGTGTTGAAATGAAAGATGACAAAAGGAGATGATTGGAATAGGTGGGTGGCCACCAATATCCACTTGGATCCATCCTCCCCCTTAGAAAGAAATGGTATCCATTTCATTGAGTGCCCAGTGAAGAGGGGAAATAATTTTTTGAATCTGGATCTTGGTGAGTTGCATTCTTTGTTGGAGAAGTTGTGTTGTTGCATTCTCTTTGACAATATGTTTTTTTTGGATAGAAGGTTTTGAGACTATAGTGGTTGTAGCGGTCTTTTGTGCATCCTTTTAACAAACTGTGAAGAGGATGAATTTTTCAGTATGAGATATTACCTTGCAGTACTATTTTGGTGGAACAGTAGTCAGAACTACCACTAGTATCCGATAGAGCTGACCTTCCAAAGTAATAATGAAACTACGGGGTCTAGACTCATAGACAACATGACGTATCCACATATATGGTTGGCCCAAAACCACATCAAAGACATCAAGAGGGGAAACATAACATACTACCTTATCCTTGAAAGTCTGGATTCCATAGGACAGGCAACACTATTGGCTGACACAAAGATCTTGTCCCTGGTGAATCCACCCAATGTTGTATGGTTGTGGGTGTGGTATTGTCAACAAACCCAATTGTTTTAAGGCCTTAGCTGAGATTAGGTTCTTCTGGTTGTCGTTATCAACAATGAAATGCAATGGGTTCCCTTTCACCCACATCTATGAATGGAAGAGGCACTCCCCCTCTTCAGAATCTACTGATTCTTCTGGTTGAATTATTGTGGTCGGGACAGTGGATTTGGGGTCTCAATCGATGATTTGTTTATTTTCAATATTTTTTTGATCAGATTCTGAATCAAGGTTCGGCTCTGTGTCTTTGACCTCGACCACCAATGACTGTTTCAAGTGACATTCATCAGTATTATGTCAGGGGTTTTTGTGGAAGTCACACCACTTCCCAGTGTCATTCTTCATCTTCCCTTTACCCCTTTTGTCCTGTGTATTGGACTGGTTGTCTAGAGGCTATTGGTTAGGGCCATCTTTACTGTGCTTTGGTTTTTGCATATTTTCATACCCAAATTCCCATTTGTTCTGGTGCCTAAATTTCTTCTCGATTTTGACAGCATATTGATAGGAAGCTCCCAATGATTAGATGTTTACGAAATCAATTTCAGTTTGGATGTACCTATCCAGAGCCCCAAGGTATTTCAAAACCAGATGTCGCTTGGAGTCCTTGATACCCAAATTGGTGCGCAAGGTATGGAAAGTATTTGTGAACTCTGGCATTGTTTGACTCTTCTCTTGTCGCAGTGCGGTCCATCTCATGTACTGGTATTCATAGTTATCAACAGGATAGTTTTGTTCTTTTACCACATCCACAAAACAATCCCAAGTGGGCTCGACCCCACATATTCCATATTCCTCTGTGGAACTTTGCTCCTAGTAAGTTTCCCACCAATGTTTGACATGGGGGAGAGCCTTGAGGAGTGTGAATGTGATCTTTTCCCTGTCGGGAAAATTTTGAACAGATAAATAACCTTCTAATAGATTTAACCACTTTTATAGGGCATCCGCATCTATCTGACCTTCAAATATGGGAATGTCAAAATTAACTTGTACCTTGAAGGGAGAGGTTCCTCCAAAATGGTCGTTGGATGAAGATGTGTCTGTTTCTATCGGTAGGCATTGAAGGATGTGTGCAAAATTATCCATCATTTCGTCCCTCTGTCACGTGAGAGCTTTCTCAAGAAACAGTTTAATAGAATATTCTACTCCATCATTTTTATTTTCTTCCACCATTGAGGTTTTCTTGGCTGTGCGAGAGTGATTTTCCTCAAGAGAGACAAGCTCTAGAACCAATTGGCTATACTCGGACCTCATCGGGGACATGCACTTAAAAACGATCAAGAGCAACCTTCTCTAATACCACTGATCCAGATTATGTTCGGAATGAAATGAAAGCAAAGAAATTATAATGAAATACTCATGAGAATTGTCAGAAATAGAGAAATACAACAATACTTGATTTCCATTAATGAAAAAATTGTAAAGAGACTGTAAAAACACAGAGTGCAAGACTCGCTAGAATGGTGGCATATTTATCTCTGAGAAGAGATGTGACGACTATGCTCAATCACAAGAATATGATTACATTGAGGCTTTGAAGGCCTTTTTATGTTAAACAAGAATTCCAAAACCCTAGACATCCAAAAACCTAACCCTAGGAGTTGAAACGCCAAAAGTCACGTGGGAACCGTTTGGGTAAGTTAGTACATTAACTTTCTGGGGTCGTAACTTTTTCATATGATCTTTGTTTTAAGCGTGTGATAGCCCATTGGAAAGGTCTTTTCGAGATCTATGCATTATGTTGTCAAACTCTAACTCTGTTTATTGTTTGACTGTGGTGAGCCAAAATAACATTGTTTAGGGCCCCAAAACAACCCTAAAAGTACAAAAAGATGCGCTGACATGAAAACATACAAAATAAGCCAATTTTATTAGGTGGGAGGCTACTAGTATCCACCTAGAAGATGTGTAGGGCTCCAGACAGCCCCAGAAGCATAAAACCCACAATTACAAAGTAGTACAGAAGAACGTGTTGAACTAAAAGATGAAAAAAGGAGCCTGTTGGAATAGGTGGGTGGCCACCAATATCCACCTGGATCAATTTGTCAACTCACTTTTCTGATTAAGTTCATAAACTAAGAGATAACTGATAATTGAAAAAATTAAAAATTCCTGTAAAAACACTAAAACCCCTATTTGAATCCTTATATGAAGGAATTTGGCCCCGAAAAAGTGTTGAAACGATGTATGATTTTATATATCATATAGACACGGAAATGAACTCTTCAAGACACAACTCCCTAAAAAATTTCAAACCAAACGAATAAACGATTCAAAAGTTATGACCCTTGGAAAATCCCCGAAAAATACCTACATCAAAATGCAATACTTTGATCATTATTAATAACAAAATACATCGTTCATTTTGATATGGACATGGACAATACTTATAAGGGGATATGATTCCACGAGAGAGGGGGAAAGTTGAGGGTCTAAGCCTTTACATTTTTTAAAAAATTGTTTTTATTTTAGCAACCTTGGAATTTTTGGAGAGAAAGAGGGGGGTTACATGAGCTTCTTGGTGGGAGGCCACATTATTATTTTGATATTTAAACCATGTTCTTGATTCCCTTAGGTTTTTCCATTCATTCTTACTCAAAATTTCATTTTTGAAGTTGTTCCTCTTTAATTCACTCTTATGCTCATTCCTTGTTATGCGTGGGGAAACAAAAATTAATTGTTGAAGGACAACAAACATGGTTGGTTGACTGCAATTAATTATTGATTATTCCAAAAAGGGAGAGATATCGATGGGAATGAGAACAATGGAAATTTAGATAGAACTATCCACAACTAAGAATCCTTGGAGTTTCCAACATTGATATTTCTTCACCATAAGCAATGGAGCACTGGAAAGAGGTAGACAACCTGAAGGACTGCATGGAAAGGAAGGGGGGTCATTATATTTAGGTGATGGATGTTGAAGGGGAAGAGAGATGGTAAATTGGATTTTTTTTGTGTTTGAGAAACTTGTGAGAGATTTATTACTAATTGGTTTGGGAAGATGAGTGTTGTTTTGAGACCCATCCTTATGGATTCATAGCCCTAGCTCATGGATGACCTTCTAATGAGACTTGGAACAACAATGTCTAAGGTTGGGTGGAACATCCTTGGTCTGCGGTTAGTTGTTGATTGGTTTAATCAAAGATAATTTCTCTTTATCACGGTGTTCCTCTACGTATCAATAATTATTTTGCATTGTTTGTTGATAAAATAAAGAACATTATGCCATGAACAACAATAACCAACAAGCAAGCACATTATTAATTTATATCTCAAAGATAATTTCTCTTTATCACGGTGTTCCTCTACGTATCAATAATTATTTTTCATTGTTTGTTGATTATTATCTTTGAGATATAAATTAATAATGTGCTTGCTTGTTGGTTATTGTTGTTCATGGCATAATGTTCATTATTTTATAGTTTAACATGAATATTGATGGTTGCATCTGTTATTTCATGATTCTTTCTTAATTTTAATTATTATATTTTAAAATCAGTTCAATAAGAGGTTCTTCAAGAAGCATGGCCCAGCCTACTGGTGGTTGGGTACATCACAGATTGGTATCAGAGTGTCTTGAAGGGAATTATGGAAGTAGTGTAGCCTAGCCTTGGTGGATAGGTATGCCAAAAGTTCTCATGAAGGACACATTGATGATACCATGCTGAGACACATTATTTTTCCCAGTTTCCAATTATTTTTTAGGACAGACATTATTGAAACCATTGTTAGGGAATGAATAGATTTGTAGCCCCTGACAATTTACTGCTGAATATATTTGGAGCCCCCGACCAATCATTAGTTGTATTACTATTGGCCTGCAACCACCTCTACATCCTTCTAGAATTGGTGAATTATGAGGAGATCAACGCTAGATGAGTTAGTTATCTCATGGAAGGAGCTTGGAAACTCTCAATTTAGTCAATTTTACTAAGTTTTACATATCTAGAAGAATCTCCTAGCCTCCTCCACCAATCTATATAAGGAATGTGTTTCTATGTTAAGGGAGGACGAATCACTCACATGTATATGCTGTTATATTTTCATAGGAGATTCTCCACATAGTTCAACCTTCAAATAAGGTTTTCCTTGTTTGAGTGAGGGTTGAGGAGGAGCGAGAGAAAGGATCCAAAGGAGAATCTCTTTCATAACTCAAGGTATGATTATTTGATTTATGTATTTCTATTTATTCATTAATATATATATATATATATGGTTTTTCCCTATCGACATTGTTGAATTAAATTTTAGAAGATAGAGATGATCTTTCCTTGAGTAGATCGGAATAGATTTGATGTAGATTTGAATTTCCTAACACTTGTAGGAGTTGTATATTAGTGTTTTTTTTTTCCACTTGTGTGAAACATGCATATCGGAGTAGTTGGAGTTGGATGTTTTGGGTTTCATCAACTTGGACATACGAGGACAGCTATTGTTCAAGAGGTATGTCATTCTCCCACTTGGTGTAAAAGGAAAAAAATTTATTTAGACCCAGAGAAAACTATTTAGAATTCTATCTTTGTTGTCTATATTGTACTGAGGGTAGGTCCAAGGGAGGTTTGGCTTATGTGTAGGCCATATTTATCCACAATATAATTGGAAACTCCATTGGGGAGGAATATTTGATTCTTCTCTAGTTTATTTTCCACCTTTCTTTTTAGTTCTATGAAACGTCTGAGTAGTCTATTATATTCCATATCACTTCCTTAGAGAGAAGATATATTTCAATATCTGGGTCAGATCTCGTTTTTTTCAAAATTTTGTAGTGTCTCACACCTAAGTAGTTCATACCAGTGCCATTGGTCATGGGCTACAAAATTGTAGGACTGCAACCACCTGCAGACAATTGTTAGTTGCATACCTATTTTTTCATGACTACCCATGTAGTTTGTTTTTTTTCATAGTTTTATAATTTGTCTTGACCAAATATGAATGTGTTTGGTATTGTAATCTTGACAGGAGTCTGAGAACCTACATCCTATCTTTGAATGAGCCTCCTTTTCGTCATTTGTATATGAAGTGAAGTTGATTTTTGTTGAGTGTTTTTTTTGGTCTGCTTGCTTGCATGTGCTATATGACTAGTGAATTTTTGACCTAGGTAGTGTAACCAATAGGTATTTCTAGATCTAACAATGTGTTTTTCCCTTGTGCATTTGGTTTGTAGGTGCCTTTGTGCATCTGATTTTCATTGTTAGATCACCTTGTAGGTTTTGGGTTTGATTTTGGTAGACACATTGGAGTTTATTTTGACACATCACTTCCAATATCATACAACCCTTTCTTTTTTTTTGATGGATTTTGGTTTGCAGACCTGTTTCCATGATTAGCTTAAGAAACTTTTTTCATTTCCATAGAAAATGGAAAAAAAAAAAAATTGCATGAAGCTTTTGAGCATTTGAAGAAAGAAAGTTCATCATTGTGTTTGGTTGAAGGATCTTGTTTAGTTTATTGTCTTGTATTTCATGGTTATTGCATGTTGATGAGGTTGTTTATGTCATTGAAAAACTTGCAAAGAAAGGTGTTCTTCCCTTCCTTAGTTAGCATTCATCGATGGTGAAAGGTTTTTATCACTACATTTTCATTATTTTCATTGATTTGGATTGGAAAGAGTCAAGAACACCACTAGAAGTTTCATTCATTTCCCATACTTAATAAAATCCATAAGAAAATAACACATAATCTAAAATCAATTAGACTTGTTTCGTGATAGCACACTAATATTAGCTAGGACTTAAGGCCTTGGTGTAGGATTGGATAGTGAACTCTCCAAGGTCATAAAAATGAAGTCATTAAAGAGAGAAAAATTCCATTGCTACACCATGTGTGTCGAGATCCTCCTATAACATAAGAGTAAAGCATGAGGTCACATTAGGGCCACAAGTAGGGAGATATCACCTATCTCCTTATCTTGGTGTTCACTAGACTACTTTGAATACTATGTATATAGGGATATCATAGGTGTCATGCCTCTCTGAGACATAACACTTCTTCAGGCTTCAACCTTAGTTACATTTCCCTTACATGTGGTTGGACCTTTGACTATTCTCCCAGTCATCGAGTGTGAGATGGTAACGTTACTGGCTTATACTATTTATCTATAAAAGTGACTATGAGAAAGAAGTGCCTATGGTACCTGGGGTAGACATTTAATCCCTGTTTTAGTTCCCCAAAAGGGTTCCCACCTTAATAAAGGGTACTTTCACTTGTCAGGGATATTATTTGAGGGTTATTGTAAATGTTCCTCTCACCTTCACTAGCCCATATTTTTGGGACTTGACATACCCCAGAGGGTTGGTTTTCAGAAGGCTTCCCGAGCCATTAGTTTTCTTGATGTTAGCCTACTTTGTTTATGGGTGTTCTCCTTGGTTCTGAGTCTACGTCAGCCTTATTTTTATTTTTATTTTATTTTTTACACATATCATTCACCATGGCTGAAAAACCACATCACTGGTCCTGTCAACAACAAGGAATTTTACCTATCACAGAGGTAAAACCACCTCTTAAGCAATGTGAGATAAGTGACTAATAATATGAAGAGAATGACAAATTTTCCAAGGAGAGTGACTCCTTTGAAGTCAAAGTGGTTGATGAGATTCTGAAACCTCATTTTAACCCTCCTTTGACTAGTCCTCATAACCATGTACTTGTCTAGGTTATGGAGTTTTTTAGTAATCCATTTTCTTTGTTTAGTGATCCTCACATCATGTCAGAACCAAATTGTTTTTCCAGTGTGATTGGGAATTTAATCCCATTGATGAATTTTATAGTGGGAATTTTAGTGATTTCCGCCTTGTTGTCCCTTAGTGCCATCATACCTACACCTTCTTCGCCCATTTATTTAGGTGTCTCCATTTATGGGATTTCGGTCATGTCTTCTTTTCACTTCGTAAGTATACCTAGAATTCCTACACCCATCCCACAGGTCCTGATTCCCATATTTGGATCATATTCTAATGGGGTCCAAGCCTTGGTTTCATCACAAGAGTTGGAATTTCTTCCTCCTCTACCATTTCTACAAGCATCCTGGGAATGTCAAGTGTTGGTTTTCCTTTTGGTTGGAATATACCTAGTGGATTTGGAATTGTTCCTAGTCGATCTAGGTGCAACATTATTTCTAGGGGATTTAATATCCCATTGGGTAGAACATCATTTATTGGGGGATATATTATGTCCATACATACAATTGTGCCTAGGGGCACATCCCCTGGGGGGAATTTTGCGTAATGGGATGGTTATCCTTTCATCCATACATCCTGTCCTGGGGTTTTTTCCTTAGGGCTAACATTGTTCTGGGAGATAATTTTCATTTAGGGTCCATGTTCACTCTTGGAGGTAATCCTTTGGAAGGTATGTATGATCCTAGAAGAAATCATGTTTCAGGAAATCCTTTCATCCCAAAGGGAAATGCTACTAGGGGCATGTACATGTGTCCCACGAGCAGTCACACTCTTGGTATTGCCTCCACCCCTAGGGGAAACAACCCTTCTATAACATTGAATCCCTCCAAAAACACCAACATAGGGGTACCTCAAGGTTCATCTAGATCTCAAGATGCTTCATCCTCTTCTCGATCTTCATTTTCCCATATGTTGTTTCCTGCATTGGAAATGTTATACTTTTCTAATTTGTCGCTTTTGAAAAATGACCTCATCCTCAATGACCCCTTACGATCAGCTATACCTATGAAGTTACCATCAGACATGTCTAAGATTGAAAGAAAGATACAACAAAACCCATCCACACATATTATTATCTATCATATGTGGTGTCCATCCAACTCTTTGATGGATGATGGTATATAGTTTCATATTTTCCAGTGATCCTTGACCAGAAGTGTCACCAAATGGTACATAGAACTAAAGGGTGCTTCCTTTAATAGTTTCAATAACTTTGCTATGATGTTTTGACACATTTCTAGTTTCCCATACGGTATGATATAGGAACATAAATGTTGACATCTTTGTATAAAAATACTTCCACCCACATCTTTGTTATAGCCTCAATTTCAACCCTATAGTTTCAAGAAGGACATAGAAGAATATGACAGTTGAGAAACACTCTTGTAATTAAGACTTAGTCGATTTTTTAGGATGTTCCTTGGTTATTTTTCCATCACAAATTGATAGGTGATTGGTTATACATATGACAACCCATGACCAGTCACCAGTTGACAATGTGCAAAGAGAAACTTCCTCTATAACCTTCTAAATTTGAAATTTTTTTAGGAGGTAAGTAATGGATGAGTTGGTTCTTCATGGAATGAGCCTTGGAACTCATAACATTCGAGTCTCCATTAGTTTCTAGAAGATATGTAATATATCCCAAGCCTCTTCCAAGAATCTATATAAGGAAGGATAATCTTGAGCACGGGAGGAAGAATGATTTATAGAGATATGCTGCCAAAATTCAAAGGTGCTCTTCCACTCTAGATCAGTTGTAGTCAGGTTTCCTATCTTGGCTTAAATGTGAGGAGGAGCAAGGAGGAATGAATCTACACCTTAAGGTAAATTATATTGATGTATTTCTTTCACATTGATTGATAGATAATTAGTTTTCCCCTCCAACTATTCGTACTTCATTTGGAAATGTTTAGATCTGATTTATTTCCTCATATATTAGAGTAGATACAAGATTTATTTGGGATTCTAATGTTAGGAAGAGAAGAAGAATGGTACTTTTTTGTATCTTGTGTGAAAGAAGCAGGTTGTAGGAGCTAGAGTTGGAACTTCATGACTGTAGTAGCCAGGACATATCAGGACAAACTTCAAGAAAAGTTATGTTATTCTACCATTTCCTAGTTTTTTTATGAATTTTCTTACTTGTGTCTATAAAAACCATAGAAGTATAGACCCATTGTCTTTCTCGGATCAGTAGGCCAATCCTAGAGAGATCTTGTTATCCCATTGCTAAGATTTCTCCACAACATAATTGTCGACTCCACTTGGGAAGGATCTTTTATTCTTATCTAGTTCATATTCCCTTTCTTGTTTACCTATGTTTTTTTGTTTCTGGGTTAGTCATTGTCTTCCTTAACATTCTCTCAAACTAGGCAGATCTGAGTCAGATATTTTTATTTTTCCAAAAAACTTGCAGAGAGTCACTCTTTACCTATTGACACTAGAGAGACAAGTTGCTTGTTGCATAATTACTGAAAAATGACAGGTTTCTTGTTGCATTCCTTATGACTCGTAAATTCCCATATAATACTAAAAATTTCCAATTTTCAAGACCTTTCTTGATCATATCTGGATGCATCCAATTTGAGGCATCTGTAATTGATCTATTTCCCTAGATCCTCTCTCTGTTTGAGCCTTTTGTGACAACTTTGGTCTGATATTTTGATTTGAGGTGTGTTTGAGTGGCTTGATTGGGTTTCTTGATTACATTTTCTTGTTGTTTAGTGACCTGTTGAGTTGAGTTGGGTACCCAAAAAATATGATCAGATCTGGTATTGTTTCTTGTTGGGTTGCATTTGGTTGAGTTTCATTTTGCAATTATTTTTTCCATTGCTAGATTCATTTTCCTTGTGAGTTTTGGGTTGTGATTCTTATAGAGACATTGGAGTGTGATTCGATGCATCACTACGAATTTCCTACAACCCTTTCTTGTTGATTGTTGGTTTTCAGTTCACAAATTTATTTTGTTTCTTAGTTTAAGAAACATTTTGCATTGAATTGAACAAATAAAAGAAAAAAATTGTTTGCATAAAGATTTTGAGAATTTAGAACAAAGTGCATTATTTTTTTTGGTTCAAAGATCTCATTTTGGTCTCAGATTTTCATATATGGGTGCTTGGTGATTGTGAGGTTGTTTTGAAAAACTTGAACGGGAAAATATCTCTTTCCCTCCCATAGCTAGAATTCATCGAATTGAACAATTTGCATTTCTTTGGTTGATAAAGAGGCATAACATCACTTAAAGTTTCATCCATTTCCCTTGACTTAACAAAAATTATAAGAAAAAGATTTCATAATCTAAAATCTAGTAGACTATTTTTCTTTCTAGCAAACCAACATTAGCTAGACTTAGGGCCTTCGAATATGAATGGAGAATGAAATCTCCAAGGCCATGAAACAAAACCTAGAGTCAATAAAGAGAGAAAAAAACTGTTTTCAAAACCAGTGTGTTGGGAAGCTCCTCTAACACAGGAGTCAATCACAAGGTCACATTGGAGAAAATAGGGTGATTAACCCTCTCTAATTTCCTTTTTCTTTGTTCAGTGAACCTTACATCATGTCAGATTCAAGTGTTTTTTTATTGTAGTTGAGCCATCCATACCATCGATGAATGTGACAGGGAGAATCTTAGTAGTGTCTTCATTGCTTTCTCTTAGTGCCATTGTACCTATGTCATACATGTCCATTTCCATTAGTCCCTTTTGGGCAATGTTGACCATGTCTCTTTTTCCTTTTGTTATTATCCCTAGAATTCTTACACCCATCTCATCTATTTCTATGCCCACATATATATTTGATTCTAGTGGGAGGAAAATCCTTAGTTTCAGCATGGGGAGTAGAATTAATTACACCTCCACCATTCCTATGAGTATCCCATTCATGTTGAGTGCTAGTTTTCCTTTCGGGTGGAATATACCTAGTGGGTTTGGATTTGTCCCTAACTAATCTAGGGGAAACAATGCTTCTAGAGGATTTAGTACCTCGTGGGGTAGCACACCTTTCCCTGGAAGCACACCCCTTGGGGGAAAAAAGGTAACCTAGTGGTTGGTTGTATAAATAACAACTTCATTATATTTGTCACCTTAATGATAACCCTGACATTATTGTCCTCAAATCCAATAAAGGAAATGTTACTATTATTATGAACACCTCAAAATACGATTCTAAATTGTTAGACCTCCTTTTTTCCTCTACTTATAAACTTTTGGTTAAACAAATCTATTAATACCATTACCATCCTGGTCACCAAAGCCATCAAATATTCCTCCCTACACCCTAACATCCAAAAGAAACTCATTCCTGATAACCCACAAACCTAGAGGATCTATGGGAAAACCAAAATTCATAAAAAATAATTCCTCTTATACCTATAGTGAGCACCACAAGAGCCCCTACTCATTCCCTTGCTTGATTTCTTATTGATAAGCTTCAACCCTTCATCAGAAAAACCTCCTCCTTTATTAAATATTCCATCGATTTCATTCATAAAAATCAGAATATTCACCTTGATGATCAATACCTTATGGTCAACTTTGATGTCGTATCCTTATTCACAAAAATTCCAGTCTCAAAATCCCTAACCCTAATCTCCAAACTCGTAGACCCATAAACTATGAACCTAATCGAACTTTGCCTCTCTTCTACTTTCTTCACCTCCAAAGGGGTTTGTTATGAACAAATTGAAGGTACAACCATGAGGTCATCCTTATCACCTATGGTTGCAAATATATTCATGGAACATTTCAATACTTTATCCTTAAACAACTTTCATCTCAAACCCAAATGTTGGTTTTGGTTTATAGATGATACGTGTGTTATTTGGCCTCAAGGCCAATCTAACCTAATTGCATTATTTAACCACCTTAATATCCTTTCCCCTCACATCCAATTCACTATGGAAACCCAAAAGTACAACTCCATTCTGTTTTTGGATATTCTTATTTCTCATCTTCATGATGGCTCCCTTTCCCACCAAATTTAAAGGAAGAAGACTCATACAAATAGATACTTGGATGCCAATTGTTTGACAACACATGTATTACAAAAGAGGACGAACACCTTCAGTAACCACTCACATAACCAGATCAAATATCAACAGACCAATGTTTTCACATGGTAAAACCCCTATGGGGAAACATCCACGGCCCCAGCCAATCGACCACTTGGAGCAATTTATTAATGCAAAGAAAAAGATTACAGATATATTTTACAAGACATTTTCTCACAATTGATCATCGACAAATGACCCTCCATGTTCTTTAAATAGAGATCATGGACCAATCGGGTTTTAAGCCATGGATCAATGGTCATTAAGATCGAGGAGAGTATGAATTGTCAGATCACTCTATGTCGGGAACATATCGTGACCGTCAGATTTCCTAACTACAAATGCATACTAAAGAAACACACTTTTACCTAACGACACATTAGACCAAGTAGATCTTAACTAGCTCCTAAGTGTCTAAATATCCTAACATCCCCCCTTAAGAACAACTTGGGATAGGATTGAAGGATTTGCAATGGTGACACAATAGGAGAAGGAAGGAGACATTAGAGCCTATCCCCCCTTAATGAAAACTTCTTGAACTCCTAACATAGATCGAAGTTTGGAAAACTTTGCTTCTGTAAGAGACTTTGTGAAAATGTCTACAACTTGATCTTCTATAGGGAAAAAGAGAACTTCAATAACTTAATCATGAACGAGCTTTCTGATGAAGTGCATGAGTATCTCGATGTGTTTTCTACGTTGATGTTGAATTGGGTCTTTGGTGAGCTTGATGGCACTTTGATTGTCACACTAAAGGCTGGTCGGATGCTACAACTAGAATCCAAACTCTTAAAGGATCTGTTGAAGCCCTAAGGCTTCCTGACTTGCATTTACTGCTTCTCGGTACTATGCTTCTGTTGAAGAAAGTGAAATAGCCTGTCGTTTCTTATAAGTCCAAGTGACAGTCCCGAACCAAGGCTGAAAACATAACCTACAATAGACTTCTGATCATTAGGGTCGTCGGCCCAATCTGAATCAGTGAAACCAACCAATAAAGGAGTCCCCTCTGAATTGTAATGTATCTCGAATTGAACTATACCATGGACATAGCGAAGTATCCTTTTAGATGATTTTCAATGGCTTTCATGGGGTGTTTGCATATACTGGGCAACAAGACCAAGAACAAATAAAATATCAGGATGGGTATGAGTCAAGTATAAGAGGATACCAACTAACTAACAGTAGAGGGTGGCATCAACTTTGGGAGAAGTACAGGTGTCAATAAGCTTGAATCCAAATTGGAAGGGAGAAGGGTTTGGTTTACAATCATCCATGTGAAAGGGAAAAAGAAGGTCACAAGCATACTTAGACTAGGAAAGAAAAATTCTTTCATTGGTTTGAAAAACTTGGAGGCTAAGGAAATAATGCAAAAATCCTAAGTCTGTCATTTCAAATCTCTTCTTAAGGCTGGTTTTCACATGGTTTAAAATTTTTGAGTCACTAATAGTAAGGATAAGGTCATCAACATAAAGGACAAGGATTATGAGATGGCTCTACTTTCTTGGTATAGACATTAGGATCAGGATGGCATCTAGAGAATCCAGTGGCAATAAGAAAGATGTCCATTTTGGCATACCAAGCTTAGGGAGCTTGATTGAGACCATAAAGAGATTTATTAAGGCAACAATCAAGGCTAGAGTCATTTTGGACATAGCCAGGAGGTTGTTCCATGTAGATTTCTTCTTGCAAATATCCATGTAAGAAAGAGGATTTAACATCCATCTGATGGACCTCCCATTTATGTGAGGCAGCAAGGGAAAGAACAAGGTGGATGGAATTCATTTTGACTACAGGGGAAAAGGTTTCATTATATTCAATTCCTTCAATTTGGGAAAATCATTTGGCAATTAACCGAGCCTTGTGTCTTTCAACACTTCCATCTGATGCATACTTAGTTCTGTAGAACCATTTACATCTGAAATTTTTTCTTCTTTTTGGAAGAGGTACAAGATCCCAAGTATCGTTTTCCATTAAAGAACGATACTCTTCATTCATTATTGTATCCCAATATGGATGACCTGAAGCTTCTGCAAATGTCTCTGGATCATGAGTTTTTGAAACTTGACACAAAAGAGAAGAGGCTCGTTGGAACTGTGAACGTGTCTGGCACTGATCTTAAGGATCACGGACAAGATCACCAGCTTCTTCTCATGTTGGACGAACCCATCTAGAAAGCGATGGAGTTGGTGCTAGTTCAGGTTCAAAGTACTCATCTAGAGGAAGGTAAGCAGGAGGAGGTGGATTTTCATCCTCACTGTCATGATCTGAAAAATAAAACAGAACAGAAGAAGGCACAAACATCGAAGATGGCTCGCAGGTCTAAGAAGGCACAACCGTCGAATTAGGCTTGCAGGCTAAAGAAGGCACAAACGTTGAATTAGGCTTGTAGGCCAAGATATTTTCATCAAATTTAACATCTCTTCTAATAAAAATTTCATTACAATATGTTTGAAGAAGTTTATAACATTTGAAATCTTCAGAATAACCAACAAATATACAATTCTCACGTTTAGGCTGCAATGCTTTCCTTTTCTCATCAGGAATGTGAGTCCATGCTATACTACCAAATACACGGAAGTGACTTACATCTGGTTTAATTTTAGTCCAATTTTCTTCCGGTGTTATATTTTTAAGAGCCTTTGTGGGAGTGAGATTTACTATGTAATTTGAACAGTTGATGGCTTATGCCCAATACTTTAGACTTAATCTCTTAGATTGGATCATACAATTAGCCATTTCTTTTAATGTGCGGTTCTTTCTCTCAGCAACATGATTTTGTTGTGGTGTATATGGAACAGTGTGTTGCATTTGGATTACCTGTGTAGTGCAATAACTTGTAAAATTATTGTTCACATATTCGCCTCCATCATCTGTTCTTAACCTTTGAATTTGATGTCCAAATTTCTTTTCTACAAGGGCCTTGTAGGCCAAAAACTTATCAAAAACTTCGCTCTTAAGTTTTAAGAAGTAAAACCAAGTACTTCTGGAAAAGTCATCAATGAAAGTTAAGAAATACTTGCACCCAGATAAAGAAGGAGAACAAAGAGGACCACAAAAATCACTGTGAACAAGCTGCAAAGGACCCGAGGCGTGCCAAGAGGCACGTTTGTCAAAATTGTCCCGATGATGTTTGTCAAGAATAAAACTGACACAAACACCATCTCTTCATGAAACAAGAGGAATACCAGTCACCATATGTTGATTACATTGTTGTTGCAATGAGCGATGGTTTAGATGACCAAACCGCTCATGCCAAAGTTTGCTCAAGTCATCGATATGAGCAAAAAAAACTGATGAAAAAGATGATGACCCAAAGTTGTCAAACTTGTACAACTAGGTAATATCATCAACAATTCTAGTTGCAAGAACATGCTTAGGATCTTTTAGATCCTTGATTACAACTTGGTGAGGTGAAAACTCTATGGTTTTACCTCCACCTAAATGAGTGATTTGATATACTGATAGAAGATTACAAGAAATACTTGGAAAACATAATACATCATTGAAATGACCATTTTATACTTGAACTGTTCCAGATCCTTCAACACTAGGAGATCTATCATCGCCAACAAATATTTTCTTGGTGTTGCATTCATTTAGAGTAAAAAATATGTCTCTATCCTTATCCATATGATAAGATGGTCCAGAATCAATAAGCCACTCATCAGAAGTAGAAGTAGAAGTTGTATTGAAGGCGAAACCAGAAGCTGAAAGTGCATGTCCATGAGAAGAAGAAGAAGAAATAGAATCAATACTAATGTTGTGCTTCTTCATCACTGCTTCTAAAGCTGCCATCTTCTTGAAACATTTGGACTCATCATGACCATATTTATCACAAAAGTTGCAATGTATGTCAGTCTTCTTATTTTTATATTTTTCTCCTTTGTCTCCATTAGGAGCGGAAGCTGTCTGAGTGGGTTTGGGACCCTTATATTGCTTGTTGTTTTGGTGAGGATGTTGCTTCTTGGGATTATTGGGTTTATCTTTTTTATGGACAACTAAGTCTTTGTTGGAGGTACCTGCAATGTTGATCACTCCAAGTTGTACTAGCTTATCTTTCTCTCTAATCAAAGCATCACAAAAGTTCTCAAGACTGGGTTTTTGATAAGCTGCCCCTAGAACCTCTTGCATGGCATAAAAGGTAGATACAAACACAGAATATGCACTACCTAGCTTAGAAAGAATAAGATAGATGAAACGATCTTCGTCTATCTTTATCTTACATTCTTCACATAAAGTTTTGAGTGTTTTAAACTTAGATATATAGTCTTCTATGCAAGAAAAATCACTTGGACGTAAAGTTAGTACTTGACTTTCTAACTTTTGTGCTTGAATAATATTGTGTTTACCAAACACAGATTCAATCTTTTCCCAATCTTCTTTGGGTTTATCAATTGATTGAAGGTGGAAACTTAAATCAGGAGAGATGGACATTCTGATTAATCCATGTGCTCCATCATTCCTATTATCCCATTTTGTTTTCTTATCAACATTAGTGGGTGTTGTTTCCTTTCCCAAGGTAATCTGGTACAAGCCTTTACTTTTTAATAAATCCTCCATATGGGATTTCCATTGGAAGTAGCTGGTGTTGGTAAGTAAGAGATTACTTGTAGAATCCATATTAAATATGTAGATAATATGGATTTAAAAACTGAAATTGATGATCTGAATGGAAATATCTCGAAAAGTTATGCAATTTTAAAAAAAACTGCACTTAAAACAGACTTCAGATGTGAGAGTTATGCCCTTTTTTAAAAAAGCCATAAACGGTAACCAAAGGACCACGTGGTGGTGTAGGTTTCTTTATGAAGTGACCCACTTTTATAAAGAGAAGTGGGGATCACTTTTACAATGAAGTTACTTCATGCAAAATAAATAACTCTAAAATAAAATATTAAAGCTACTTATAGTGATTCACTTTTATGCTTGAAGTGAAATACACTTTACAATTTTAGCATGAACTTTTTCAAAAAAGGTAACAAAAGAGAGACTTGAACTCAAGACCTCTTACTTAATAAGGAAACTTTTAACCAAATGGTTTAGAAAAATATTGTATTGTTTCTCAAGAGGATTGGGGGTGTTGTTGTTGTTGTTTTTGTTGTTGACAGCCTTGGAGAGCGTGATAAAAAAAAACTCTTTTCACACAAGAACACAATTTCGCTTCTCGATGACAACAAGGGTTAGATCTCAGTTAGCTTACCCGGAAGATGCACCTTTTCCTATATGTTTCTGATTTGTCGAGATCGCACAGGGTGCGGGGAAAAGAGAATACGCAGATCTAAAAGAGTAGCAACCCAGAAACAAATAATATCAAACCGAAATAAAACCAAAATAATACTTTGCAAAAATTTAAAAAATGTGTATTCAGGCTTTATACCTCAGGATCTGACTGTAATGGTCGTATCTTGGGCAAACAAAAACCTTTTTGAGTGAAACGAAAAGTGTGACTGACTGAAACAAGTGCTCTGGACGCAATGTAAACCAGAAATGTACGAAAATGACAAAAAATAGAGATGAGACAACTCGTCTTCACGATCTCGATCTCCAATAGGAGCAGGTCTTCAAACAGGCTCCGATACCATGTTCGACAACATAGGTATTCCAACAAAGGACAAACACCTTCAGTAACCACTCACATAACCAGATCAAAGATCAACACACGGATGTTTTCACGTGGTAAAACCCCTACGGGGAAACATCCGCAGCCCTAGCCAACACGGCCACTTGGAGCAGTTTATTAATGCAAAGAAAAAGATTACATAGATATTTTACAAGAGAGTTTCTCACAATCGATCATCGAAAAATGACCCTCCATTCTCTTTAAATAGAGATCATGGACCAATCGGGTGTTAAGCCACAGATCAATGGTCGTTAAGATCGAGGAGAGTATGAACCGTCAGATCACTCTATGTCGGGAACATATCGTGACCGTCGGATTTCCTAACTACAAATGCATACTAATGCATACTAAAGTAACACACTAAGAAACACACTTTTACCTAACGACACATTAGACCAAGTAGATCTTAACTGACTCCTAAGTGTCTAAATATCCTAACACCAATTCCCACCATCACCCAGCTCAAAAATTCGATGTCCTTAAAACCTTGATTACGCGAGTCAACAGAATATCTACCCCTCAATTCCTCGTAGAGGAAAAAAACCACCTAACCAAGGCCCTCATGTCCAACGGCTACTCTCTCTCTCTCTCAAATCAACCAAGCCTTTTGCTTGACCAAAAAATCTAAACCAAAATTATCCTCATCCTCCTACCTGTCGCGTACTCTCATCTCCCTTCCCTACACCAAGGCACCATCGATCTTATCTCAAAACTCTTAGCTATGAAGAATATCAAAAATTTGTTCAAAACCTATAAAACCCTCAAAAATCTATTTAGAACTACTATAGATAAAATTGACCTAATGTTGGAGCCAAGAGTTCACCAAATCCCTTGCTCTTGTGGAAAATATTACATAGGTCAAACTGGTAGATCCTTCAAATCTCGTCTTAAAGAGCATATAGTTGATACTACCCACAACCAAATCACCAAATCAACTATCATCGAACACTCCTTTAAATCCAAGCACCTCATTTGCTTGACCAAACCAAAACTCTAGTCTGAGCCCCTTATTACTTCTCCTGGCTCATTCGAGAAGCTCTTGAAATTGAAAAACTTCCTAATAATTTTAATCACGAAGATGGTTACAAATTTAGTCAACCTTGGAAACCCACCATTCACCACCTAGATCATTAAGCTACATGTTTTTAGTGGTTTTTTTATTTCCATCCTCTCCCTCCCTTTTTATCTTCTCACTTTACTTATGTTCCTCACAATCTAATTGTTCCCTTTGTTTCATCATTTCCAATTGGGAGAAGCCTTCTTAATTCTTTTTTTTTTCTCTTTGTGTATTATATTTAACTTTTTTATGTTATTATCATCATCATTGCCTTATATGAACTTATTTATTTATCACATAATCTTTTTTTTTTTTTTTTATCACTAATCAACTTAATATTTTTCTAGATAGTTAATTTGAATAAGTTAATATTTTAGTATTTTCGAATCAACAATATTAAACTAATTATTAAGAATTATTATTTATATTACTAATCTATCTCAAAAAAAAATGACTTCATTAATCCCAACAACTTAATATCTTATATCAACCGACAATTTGAATACTTTATTATTTTATTGTTCAAAACAATTTTTTTCACTATTTTATTTCAAAAGTTAATTTGACTACTTTAATCAAATCTCTATGTAATCCTCATTCCTCCTTTCAATAGTAGTTTTTCTATCCTCCTCTTTAAATACAAATCTCAACACTTTTTACCAACATATAATTGGAAAAAGTCCAAATGATAACATGTTTAAACTAAGAAAAATATAAATATCCAAATAAAAAAAGTTGTGAGCAAAGTAAAAAAGAGACTATCATAAGTCAACTCTCATCAGGAGCGAGGATAGGTTCCATTTATTACAATGTGTTCTTTGTACAACTACATTTTAATTATTTTTATTAATAAATAATTATATTTAAATGTATAATAATATTTGATATTATGTTTTATATTTTTTTATAGCATTTTTATAATTTATATTATTATTTCTTCATCGTGATGTAAGAAAATTTCATTATAATTCGTTTTATCATTTTATTTATAATCTTCTATTTGATAAATGTAATAAAGTATATCATATTCATTAATCAACTTCATTTTTAAAAACTTATACAAAATAAAATAAATAAAATTGAATAAATAAAAAAAACATACAATTTATTAGGTAAACCATATATTATTTTATGAATGATATATATTTAATTAAATAACAATTATGAATAAATAAAACATAAAACTTATTAAATAAATCCTAAATAGTTTTATATTAAATAAACTTACATTATTTTATTAATAAAAAATATTACATTACAAAACAAGTATAAAAGAATAAGAAACACATAAAATCTATTAAGTATAAAAAAATAAGAAACACATAAAATCTATTAAATGGATTTTACATTATGCATTGTATTCACCTTATGCTCTTTTCTTCTTTTTAGACAATAATCTTTATCTAGATTGTCACTCTAATACATCTAACATAACATATATGAAGCAAAATCAATATTAATTTTAACATATATGAAGCAAAATCAATATTAATTTTATTTTATATTAGTAGAAGTGATAATAGAGTTAAATTTGGTGTTATCATTTTTTTTCTTTAAATATATAAATATATACTAGAAATATATATTTTTTTTTTTAATTATGAAGAACTTTATCCAAGGGTAATAATTTAAATGGTTGGAAAATAGGTTTCAAATCCTTACACTTATTTTATATTTTATTCCAAATGGCCTATAAAATATATTAAAGAATACAAATTGAAAAAAATATATTATCAATGTCATTGACCAAGATGGGTTGATAGACATCCTTCACCGAGATCGGTTAAAAGAATAAAAAATACATAAAACTTATTAAAAAACCTACATTTATGTATTGGATTCACCCCAACTCTTTTCTCTTTTCATTGTGGTAATCTTTATTTAGATTGTTACTTTAAAACAACATCCAAGATGTATGGATTTAAAACAACATCCAAGATGTATGGAGTAAATTTAGTCAAATTTATTTTATATTTTATTTACCAAATTGAAATGAAAGACAAATTGGAAAAAAATATTGTAAGTGTCCTTGACCAAAATGGATTGATGAGTACACTCCACCAAGATGGGTTGATATGGATTGATGAGTATACTCCACCAAGATGGGTTGATAGAATAGAAAAATACATAAAACCTATTAAATACACCCTACACTGACTTATGCATTGGATTCACTTAAAACTCTCTGCTCTTTTCATTGTAAGAATCTTTATTTAGATTGTCATTTTAGGACATTCAACATGCATGGAGCAAATCTAATTAGCTAAAATTTTTTATTTAGATTGTCATTTTAGGACATCCAACATGCATAGAGCAAATCTAATTAGTTAAAATTGTGAAAAGTAATGTAAAAAAAGGTAATAACTTAAATATTTCAGAAACAGGTCTCACACTTTTACACTTATTTGATATCATATTTACCAAATTAAAGTCATGTACAAACACAAAATGTTAAAAAAAAATTGTGGGTGAACTTTGACCAAGATGGATTAATATTGCCTAAATGGATAGAGAGTCCTCTCCAATAAGACAGACAAGTACTCAACTGGTTCATGAAAGCAAAACGGATCCGGATTCAAAGAAAGTGACTGTTTCCATCTACGCTATGGGACCAGCGCATGACCTAGTTGAAAACATGGAAGACGACAACACAGAGAGTACAGAGAGTTGCGTGGTTGTGGGCACGAGACGAGCAATTTGCAACTTACTGTTCTTCTCAATCGGATCGCAATTGTGAAAACTGCCACATACTCATCCTTTATTTCTAATAATTCTCTTATCCTCTTTCATTTCCCTGCTAAAAATCATTAAATGCGAAGACTGTTTGAGTTTGGCAGGCCAGACTGGACTGTACCGAGAAGAGACAAACCCAATAATGTGAGGCCATGCATTTGCCAATGAACAATAACATTTGTCCTTATCCATGTCAGCCAGAACAAAAATGTGGAGAAAATATGGTAAAATATCTTGCTGTTGAAGTTCTGCCAGGCTTGACTGGAGTGGAGCAAAGAAGCGACAAACACAATAGTTGGAGGCCATTCGTTCCCCAAATTATTTGAAGGCCCACTCCACTCCACTTGTGCACTGAATTCACTCGTTGAATCTTCCTCCTCGTCCGCCTATAAATAAATACTTACACAACGCCATTACTCGTTGAATGTTCCTCCTCCTCAGCTCATACTTACACTCAAAACTTCTCATTTTCATCGATTTCTTTCCTGTGCAATTACCAATTTTCTGTTGTTGATATTTTTCCCTCAAAATCTCTTTTCTGTGCCATTGCTCTGGCCTTGTGCTGCTGCAGTCTGCTGTTGTTGTTGTAGTGAGAGAGTACTGCTATTGCAAGCGTTATGAGCATGAGCTTCCAGCAGGAGGCAGCAGCCGCCATCATGGAAGCGGAAGAGCAGAAGAAGACATCAGCACTGGTGCATGGGCTCTACGTCGCTCTGGCGGCGGGGGATGCAGAGACGGTGGGGAAGATTGTGAAAGCCGACTTGGAGTGGCGGTTCCACGGCCCCCCGTCCTGTCAACATCTTATGAGAATACTCACCGGCCACATTGAGTCTTCCTTCACGTTTAACCCCCACTCCATCACTGCTATAGGCCATAACCTCGTAGTGGTGGAAGGTCGCGGGGACGAATCCGGGTACTGGGTTCACGTCTGGACTCTGGACGAAGTAGGTTGCATGGTCACTCAGCTGCGAGAGTACTTCAACACCTCCCTCATAGTAACAGAGTTTAAATCTGTGCCTCCCTTGTCATCTTCTTGTTCGTTAGTTGTACAGAAGAAGAAGGCGTGCTCGCAGTCGCCTCTGTGGCAGAGCAAGGTTGGGAAATCGAAGCAGAAGCTTATGCCTGGTCTTGTCCTCGCTATTTGAGTAACTCCCCAACTCCACTAATCTACGCTGACATTTCCTGCCACCGTTTGGCTTGTACAAAGTGTGTCTGTATATCTGGTGTTTCCATTGACCCAGCATGAATCTATGGGGATTTATACCGTATGCTTGTTTCTCCAAAGTGAACAAAGTTTAATGGTGAATCTATGGGCTTTATACGGTATGCTGGTTTCTCCAAAGTGAACAAAGTTTAATGGTGAATCTATGGGCTTGCTTTATACCGTATGCTTGTTTCTCCAAAGTGAACAAAGTTTAATGGTGAATCTATGGGTTTTATACGGTATGCTGGTTTCTCCAAAGTGAACAAACAAAGTTTAATGGTGAATCTATGGGCTTTATACCGTATGTATGCTGGTTTCTCCAAAGTGAACAAAGTTTAATGGTGAATCTATGGGCTTTATACCGTATGCTTGTTTTTCCAAAGTGAACAAAGTTTAATGGAAGTGAAGCATCTCACGAGGGAGGAGGGGTGATATATATCTAGTATCTTTACATTAAAGAAATTCTCAATCAACCATGAAATTCTCTAAACAATAATAGATGAAAACGACCATGGATTTCATGAAGGAGGGATGATATATATCTAGTATCTTTACATTAAAGAAATTCTCGATCAACCATGAAATTCTCTAAATAATAATAGATGAAAACGATCATGGATTTCACGAAGGAGGGGTGATATATATCTAGTATCTTTACATTAAAGAAATTATGAATGAACCATGAAATTCTCTAAACAATAATTGATGAAAACGATCATGGATTTCATAATAGAAGGATCTAATGATGTTTTGATTATCAAGGAACATCTTTGATGCTTATAACTAAAAGCTCAAATAACATATGATAAACAACATTTTTTAAAATATATGTAAGATGCATGTCTAAAATATTGGGGACCAAAAAACATATTTTAAAATAGATGTTAGATACAGATATATAATATTGGGATTAACATAGTAGAAATAGAAATAATAAGGGGTATAAAAAATGTTACAAAGAAAAATTGTACTTGCAATAAATGTTGAGAATAGGGGGTTATTTTAATTGAAATATATATATATATATATATATATATATATATATATATATATTAATTAGGAGGGATGTTAACATTTAAACTTTGGAATGTATAAATGAAAAATGGTATTTTTTAATACCCCACAAATGCATGTGTTATGCTATAGGTTTATTGAGTGACCCCTCATCATTATGGGAAGTCCTCTTTTAACCAAGTTAAATGGAATTATTTTAGAAAATAAGATTCACATATGGTTAGAAAGTCGAGCAAAAACCCGTAAAGGCCATGCTAGCTTTAGAAGATATCATTCAATTAGGGACCACCTAGTTATGCATCACAAAGGAATCTCATAATAATAAAACCAATCTCCTATGTTCTATAAAGTTCCTGAGCCAATTTTTTTGCTCAGAACACTAATTGTTTACTGTTATTATGTTTGTTCATGTGTTTGCAAGGGTATCCGTAAAATGTGCATGGATTATTCAATGTTGATAGACCAATAGATATGAAGCATGCAATCATAAACAATACAAGAGATATAATAACACCAGTAGAGAATCACAATGCCAAATCTGACCTTTATTTACATAGTAAGTAGTCCCAGTATACAAGAGAACTATAGATCTGGGAGACAACCCCAATAATAACAAAATGGGTTGCTAGCCGATACAATAAGAAGAACAATACAAGATGAATGTCTCCCAAAGGTTGTAAGAGAAGAGATCCAAGCCTCCAAAGGCCACCAGCAAGTAGATCTAACTGAAGATAGAGGAACCTGGTCAATGCATTGTAAAACCTCCCCAACTGGATGAGTTACGCCCTGCTCTGGATGTTTCCAAGTTCTCAAGTTTTGGCCTACCCTATCCTAACCTCCAAATCCTCCAAAACTCGATTAGAATGTAGATCGGGTTGCTAGAAACCTGTGGAATCAATCGCAAGTTGATCTGAATAATGTTGCTTCTCCAAATGGACAAACCCTAAACCAGATTGTACCCCCCTGGTTTGATAAAGTCAAGAGGGTATGTTTTCCACTCTAGGAACCTCCAAATGCCACCAAATTCCGTCAGATCATAGATCATGCCACTGCTACCATGACACTGAAGTCTCAACCCAATATATGAGGATTTGAGCCTCCAAACATTGAAAATCCCTTTTTCTAGAACGTCCTCTTTCTCTTCAATGCATCCAAAGATCACAGAAATAAATTGCAAGGGTAAACTCCTCTGGAATAGGCCAGGAATGATGCCAAGGACCCTCCTAATAGAACCCAGGTGCTAGTTTTCCAAAATTCCTCTTGCTTCCTCCAGATCGAACCAAAACCTCCAAGATGGTGTGCCCCTAGCTGGAAACCCCCCTGGGTTGCGCCCTAACCTAGTAAATGCATGTAGAACCATCCTGCAACACTGTAGAATTTTGTGGGAGGATTATTTCACCTCCGGGACCAAGCCTGGATCAAGGAAGGTGGGATATTTCACCACCGAGTTGATCTCTAGGGTTTTAGACTCAAAACCCTCAAAACTGATTGTGCTCAAGAGCTCTACTGCAAAAATGATAATAATCTAGAATGAATAAGGAGTGTGCCTTGCCCTTTCCTTTATAGCTCCAATCTATTCCTTTATTGAGTTAGTTTTACCCTTAGGGTTAACTCTTAACCTAACTCATCTTTTCTATTTCTTCATTGAGTTACTCTTTTTCCACAAAGTCGACTTAACTTTAGAATATTACGATTCCTGGTTGAATTTGTCCCAAATATACCTAAGACTATAGTCTAGTGGGGAAAGTTATACCACTGAGTCTCTCCAACCCTCTTCATCAAGAGGTGGGGGACATTACAGTCTTCCTTGCTAGAAATTGCTTGCCCACAAGCAATTTTGAACCTGTCTCCTGAATCAACTTCCCATGTGGCATCCTCCACAGGTAGGTTCTTCCACTTAACCAAATATTCTTTGATGCTTATTTTCCTTGGATTCCTCTCCCTTACTTCCAGTATCTCCTCTGGCATCAATACCAACTGTCCTACTTCATCCATGGGTGGTAATTCCTCGATAGGAGCGATGTGCTTGCCGATGGCCCTATTCAAACATGAAACATGAAAGACATTATTTTTTTTTCTTCCCTGTGGCAGATACAACTCATAAGCTACGGCCCCTACCCTCCTGTTGACTCTGTATGGACCAAAGAAACAAGGTTGGATTTTTTCTGCACCACTTCTCTTGATTGATGCATGTCGGTATGGTTGGAGCCTCAAATAAACCAAGTCTCCGACCTCGAAGCTCTGCTCAACTATGTTCTTGTCTTCTTGTACCTTCTGTTGATTTTGTGCCCTCTATAAGTGATCCCTCAATTCCTTGAGGATGTCCTGACTCTGTTGAATCCAGTTCTAAACCATTGGAGCCCTGTTGTCACCGAAAGCAATCTCTACAAAGGAGAGAGGGTCATAACTGTATAAGGCCCTAAATAGAGGCATACCAATGGGCATATGATGAGTGGTGTTGTAAAAGTATTCCCCCAACTAGAGCCATTTGAACCATTCCTTCTATTGTCATGCCACATAGTTTCTGAGGTAGCCTTCAACTCATTTATTGACTATATCTATCTGACCATCCGTCTGCGGGTGATAACTCATACTAGGTGTCAAGGCCATACCTACACGTCTGAAGAGTTCCTACCAAAAAGTGCTCATGAACCTGTTGTCTCGATCACTCACTATGGTTTTGGGCAACCCATGTGTTAGCACCAATTCTTGCAAGCGGGGTGTTTTTACCGATTTCAGACCCTTGATGTAGAATGTGAAGAAATGGGGTGTGGAAACCCATCAAATGCGTTCTAGTCTAAGCCCGCAGCCTAAGAGCCGAGTGCAACCCACAGGAGAAGTCCATTTCAGGTTTTAAAATCAAGCGAGCGAGCAGTCTGATTTCAACGGCAAGGATCAATTGGCGAAGAAGATCAATGGTCAGGGGGAAATTGTAGTTAACAGAGTTGCGCCACGATTAGCGCAATGGATAGTGCTTATATTACATTCATCAAATGATCAGGACCATCCATCCAAAGGGACACGTGGTACGCAATCAGTCTCATCGCCTTTTTGCCCATCGCGACTTTGAAGCACAAGGAGCAGCCTCTTCCTATCCACGAGATGCAAAGTGCCGAAGGCATCCTGGACCTAGGCCCACAGTATCACGAGGCAGTCTCAGCCATCCATCTCAAAGGGACAAGTGGTGCGCGATTAGGCTCCTCACCTTTTCACCCATCGTGACTTTGAAGCACAAGGAGCAGCCTCTTCCTATCCCCAAGACACAAAGTGTCGAAGGCGTCCAGGACCTGGGCCCACAATATTGCCGAGAGTATCAGGACCGTTCATCAGAAGGACACATGGCGCAAGATCTGAGCCATAGGTGGGGCCTTTCGGGATGTTCATAGTGAAAGCGTCGAAGACATAATCTTAGCCGTCCATCCAAACGGACGCATGGTGCGCGATCAAGTCATGTCGGCATTCGGGAGTTCAAAGGGTAAGGGCTCCTTGTCATTTCACATCTCGAAGCCCCGAACCCCGAAGCGCTGAAAGTGTCTTTGAGGAAAAGCATAGGGTCGCGGCCCGTGGTCACTTGGGGAAAAGGAAAGAGCTGTATAAAGGGGGCCAAAAGTGTTGAGTTGAGTTTCAGAAGGGGGGCACCGTGTTCTCTAGGTTCCAGTTTGACTTGATCTCAATCCTGATACCTTCTCGGAGTGAATGAAGAAAAGAGGGGGTGGTTGAAACCTCGCCTCACGCATTAATTTCAAGGTATGGATGTCACGGCAGGAAGTCTGCCCGAGATGGTCCTCTATACTGGTTGTTTGCACAGAATCCATGTCGAGTCCTCGACTCACCAGGAAATCCTGCGCACGTTAATTCATCATTTAAAGGCTTAGCTACCCCTTAGCATGAGCCATGCAGAGTTAAGATGGCATATGATAGAAGAGTGCAAGCCAGATTTGATTGAAGAGACACCCCATCCTAAAAGTCCAGGACGCCTCTGTTGGGCAAATGTTTAGGAGTATATGTACTTAGTTTTGACATTTTTTCAAGGATCGATGGCTGAGCAAGGCTCCCGATTGTAAAAGCTTTAACGAAGCACTGGTTATTCTGGTTATGCATTGACTCTTGAGACTTCTTGCCTTATGAATGTCAGTTTCTTTCATATCTTTGTTTGCACTATGTTAGAGCAACTCAGAATTGGAGGATCCAATCGAGTTGTAGATGTTATAGGATGATGTAGGTTAGATCACTATAACAGTTGCATTGTCTCTAATCAGTCTTATGATTTTCTCAACGCTGAATGACTTGGAATTGGACAATCCAGTCAAGTCACCCCTTCAGTTCCCCGAAACTCTGAACCAAGAGGATCTTTCATTTAGAGTTTTTCTTCTACAAACTATTGAAAGGCCTGTTGCCCAAGGTAGTTTCGCTCACTCCTCTCACCAAGTCTTCCACCTGCTCATTTTACAATCAACCCACTGACTGAAGTTAGATCAAGACCTCCTTTGTTCTTTACATACCAGACCTAGTCCCTGAGCTAGAGTGATTCTATCCTGGGTCTCTAACCATTTGATCATCCATTAAACTTATCGTGACATAAAACTGATGGGCGTTGGGCTCTGCTCCTGTCACAATCCAGGAGTGACTTCTGATGCTAACATTTTCTAGCGTCGTTGCCAGGGACGAAGTTGAAAATTTTCCCCGAGATTGAATGACATTGAGCCTCTAATTCTAAATGTGCATCAGGCATCAAAGCCCTTAAATATTTCTACTGTGCACCTGGTGACTTCGTTGTGTAAACTCCAAGGTTTCCACATCATTGTTTTAGTTGTGGCTACTTTAGCACGCCTGAAAGTTGACCCAGAGGAGATTTCTCGAGAAGGTTTCAGCAGCTACTCTCTCAGCCTGAGAAGCTTCCTGGGGTAACGACAACATTAATATCTGGCCTTTGATGGTGAACAAGGACCAGCCACAGTCAAAGTTGTAAATCTTTCACCTGGTGACTACATGATTCAAGGATCAATCAGCGACTCCACTAGTTCGATATGGAGAAAATCTTAGCTCAAAGGTTTTCTTTCTGTGACTTTTCCCAGATAGTTGGTTTTCCTAATGCACTTCCTGATAGAGACATATGGGAAAATTTCCTCCCTGAATTTCACGAAAAGAATTCAGAGGAACCAGCTGAGCATTTACTGGACTTTCATGGAGTTATTGATCGACTTAATATCACGCATGAAGATGTCCAGATTAAGTTGTTTAGGTATTCATTAAAGGGAGCTTCTCTTGATTGGTGTCGATCTCTTCCCACTACAAGCATCCACTCTTTGAAAGTTTTTCATACAGCTTTCCATTCTTTTTGTAAAGATTACTTTCCATCTGAGTGTTTGTATGAAAAATGTTGTGAGGAGTTTTCTTCGCTTCATGAATCCTCTACTGATCCTAAAGACCATGTTTATGATGCAAATTTTACTGTGGAGGAAAGCATTTTCTATGAAAATATAAAGGTGTTGAATGATATTGATTTTGTTAGCCCTAGGATAGAAGCATCTGACATAATTTCAGATGCATCTGTTCTTTTAGATGCTCATAAAGATCAACATGCCTCTTGTGAAATTTATGAGTTTATAGAGCAGATGTGGTCTATAGTAGGTGACTCACCTGGATATAAGGTTGAAGCAAATGTTCCTAGCAGTCCTGCTTATGATGACGAAGACCTTCCCATTTTTAAGGAAGAGATGGTTGTGGAAAAGGATTCTTCTCTTTTCTTTCAAGGGGTTTTCCATGATATATTTTTACCTAGGATTAAAGAGAACCCCATGGATCCTATTTACGATGATTATGGATCTGATCCCTAGGAGGGTTATGGAGAGTAAGAGGAGGACCAGAAAGGGGTGCAGTTTACAACCTGCACAGAGGTCACTGAGCAGCAGTTTGAAGAGCATGATTTACCCGCGGTCCTTATTTATGATGAATACGAATCTGACCCGGGGGAGAGCCAAGAAGAAGAACTAGAAGAACCAGAGGAGTTATTTGCCTTATGTCCAGAGCCAGTCAATGAGCAGCCACGGCCTGAGAGCTTTCAACCTACGTCAGTTGTCCACCCACCTGTGCTTATCATATATATTCAGCCACACATTCACAACTGTGTAACAGAGGAGGCTACATGTCACCATTTTTCTGGATTTTTCCATTGGTCCTATGAGCCTGTGAAGGAATACATGGAGTTGTATTTCCTTCACAATTTGGAGCCACCCTATTTCATCTCAACTTCATTCTGTAAGGAGGAGCTGAAGAGCATAACCATTCTACTATCTCGGTTACACCATCTGTTGGTGATCATCGACATAAGGAAGGAGCTTCTATTCAAGAAGTTGCTTGAATGGCTATGGTGGAAGTTTTCTTTCACCTAGCCCCATGTAAAGAATTTTATTAGTTTAGGACTGTACATAAATAAGCTCCTTGGAGAATCTATGTTTAGTTTGTTTGGTTTTTACGTTTCGGCATATATTTCTCAGTAGGAGGTTTTGAACTTGACTCCATACCCCAATAGCAAGGCACTGAAGCTGCAAAATGAGTTCTTAGAGCATCACAGGGATGACTCTATCCCCCATGGAGCCTAATGTTAGCACCAATACTTGCAAGCGGGGTGTTTTTCCCTATTTCAGACCGTTGATGTAGAATGCGAAAAAATGGGGTGTGCAAACCCATCAAATGTGTTCTAGTCCAAGGTCGTAGCCTAAGCGCCAAGTGCAGCACACAGGAGAAGTCCATTTCGGGTTTTAAAATCAAGCGAGCGAACAGTCTGATTTCAACAACAAGGATCAATTGGTGAAGTAGATCGACGGTCGGTGGGAAATCGCAGTTAACAGAGTTGCGCCACGATTAGCGCGATGGATAGTGCTTATATTACATTTATCAAATGATCAGGACCGTCCATCCAAAGGGACATGTGGTGCACGATTAGGCTCCTCGCCTTTTCGCCCTTCGCGACTTTGAAGCACAAGGAGCAACCTCTTCCTATCTGTGAGATTCGAAGTGCTGAAGGCGTCCTGGACCCAGGCCCACAGTATCATGGGGCAGTCTCAGTCGTCCATCCAAAAGGGACACGTGGTGCGCGATTAGGCTCCTCGCCTTTTTTCCCATAGCGACTTTGAAGCACACGGAGCAACCTCTTGTTATCCCCGAGACGTGAAGTGCCGAAGGTGTCCAGGACTCGGGCCCACAGTATTGCCGAGAGGATCGGGACCGTTCATCAGAAGGACACGCGATGCAAGATATGAGCCACAAGTGGGGCCTTTCGGGATGTTCATAGTGAAAGTGTCGAACACGTAATCTTAGCCGTCCATCCAAAAGGACGCGTGGTGCATGATCAAGTCATGTCGACATTTGGGAGTTCAAAGGGTAAGGGCTCCTTGGCATTTCACATCTCGAAGCCCCAAAAGCGCCTTTGAGGAAAAGCACAGGGTCGCGGCCTGTGGTCACTTGGGGAAAAGGAAAGAACTGTATAAAGGGGGCCAAAAGTGTCGAGTTGAGTTTCAGAAGGGGGAACCATGTTCTCCAGGTGCCAGTTTGACTTGATCTCAATCCTGATACCTTCTTAAAGTGAATGAAGAAGAGAGGGGGTGGTTGAAACCTCGCCTCACTCATTAATTGCAAGGTATGGATGTCCCAGTAGGAAGTCTGCCCGAGATGGTCCTCTGTACTGGTTGTTTGCACAGAAGCCATGTCGAGTCCTCGACTCACCAGGAAAGCCTGGGCACACTAATTCAGCATTTAAAGGCTCAGCTACCCCTTATCATGAGCCATGCAGAGTTAAGATGGCGTATGACAGAAGAGTGCAGGCCAGATTTGATTGAAGAGACACCCCATCCTGAAAGTCCAGGACGCCTCTATTGGGCAAATGTTTAGGAGTATATGTACTTAGTTTTGACATTTTTTCAAGGATCGATGGTTGAGCAAGGCTCTCGATTGTAAAATCTTTAACGAAGCACTGGTTATTCTGGTTATGCATTGACTCTTGAGACTTCTTGCCTTATGAATGGCAGTTTCTTTCATATCTTTGTTTGCATTGAGTTAGAACAGCTCGGAATTGGAGGATCCAGTTGAGTTGTAGCTATTATAGGATGATGTAGGTTGGATCACTATAACAATTGTGTTGTCTCTAATCAGCCTTGTGATTTTCTCAACGCTGAATGACTTGGAATTGGAGGATCCAGTCAAGTCACCCCTTCAGTTCCCCGAAACTCTGAACCAAGAGGATCTTGCATTTAGATTTTTTCTTCTACAAACTGTTGAAAGGCCTGTTTCCTGAGGTAGTTTCGCTCATTCCTCTCACCAAGTCTTCCACCTGCTCATTTTACAATCAACCCAATGACTGAAGTTAGATCAAGACCTCCTTTGTTCTTTACATACCAGACCTAGTCCCTGAGCTAGAGTGATTCTGTCCTAGGTCTCTAACCATTTGATCATCCATTAAACTTATCATGACATAAAACTGATGGGTTTTGGTCTCTACTCCTGTCACAATCCAGGAGTGACTTCTGACGCTAACACCATGCAATCTGAAAACTTCCCTGAAGAATAGGTATGCAACCTGTGCTGCACTGAAATCTATGGCAATGGAAAAAAATGTGTAAACTTTGTCAACCTTTCCACTACTATGAAAATGAAGTCCTTTCTCTATACCTTAGGAAACCCTGTGATGAAATCCATGGATATGCTTTCCCACTTTTGCTCTGGAATGGGAAGTGGTTGTAGTAGTCCTGATGGGTGAGTGTGTGCATCTTTGTTGGCTTGGAAAGTGTTGCACTCCTTGATGCGGTTCATCACATATTATTGTATACCCTTCCAAGCAAACCTCTCACATACATGCCTGTATGTCTTGACGATCCCTTGGTGCCCTGCTACTGGTGAATCATGGCATGCATGTAACACCTTGGCCTTGAAGGTTGATTCGAGAATCAAGAAAATTTGGCCCTTGTAGTAAATGATGTCATCCATAATCTTGAAATTTTCATCTATCACATGCCCATCCATTACTTCAAAAGAAAATTTGTTCTTCGAATACTCCACCAAGAGGTGGGCCTTCCAATCTACTGAAATATTGGTCATGGCATAAACCGATGATCTACTGAACAAAGCATCTTCTACCACATTATTCTTCCCTTTGACAAATTATATGTCAAAGTCATATGCATGTATCTTTCTCATCCACTTCTGTGGCCTTTCATTCAAGTCCTTCTAGTCCAGGAAGTACTTGAGGTTGTTGTGATATGTCCTCACAACAAATTTTTCTACAACTAAATACTGCTTGAACTTAGCCAATGCATGCATGATGGCTAGAATTTCTTTGTCATAGATGGTGTAGAGGAGCTTAGAACCTCTCAACTTTCAGATTTCATAGATAATTGGGTGCATGTTTTTCATAAGTACGGCCCCAATGCCTACCCCTGATGCGTCACACTCTACGGTGAAGGGTTGTGAGAAATCCAAAAGGGCCAATATTGGGCATGTACTCATTACTTTCTTCATTTTTTCAAAGGTGGCTTGTGCTTGTGGGTCCCATTTGAAGGCTCCTTTCTTGGTCAAATCGTTCAAAGGTGCGCAAAGTTGAAAAAAACCTTTGACAAACCTCCTGTAATAGCAATAGATGCCCAAAAACCCCTTCAACTCCATGAGTGTCTTTGGTGTGGGCCAGTCGATGTTGGATTGTATCTTTTCATGATGTACCTATACCACATTTACTCCAATAATGTGTCCCAAGTAAAGGACCTATGTAATCCCAAATTCACATTTAGACTCCTTGGCATATAAGGATTGCTCCTCCATAATAGTCAAAATATGTTCCACATGCTGAAGGTGCTCCTCCAAAGTCTTGTTGTAGATCAATAATCATCAAAGATGACTAATAAGAACTTCCTTAGTTTCTTGTTGAACAAATGATTCATGCATTATTGGAAAGTGGCTAGTGCATTAGTCAATCAAAGGGCATGACTAGAAACTCATAATGTCCATAGTGACATCAAAAAGCAGTCTTGGAAATATCTTGCTCCTTCATTTTAATCTGGTGATAGTCAGAGTGCAAATCAATATTAGTGAAATATACTTCCCTATGGAGCTCATCCAATAGCTCATCAATCTATGGGATGGGATATTTGTTTTTTATGGTCTTCTTGTTTAGGGCCATGTAGTCAATGCACATGCGCATTGTTCCATCTTTCTTTTTCACAAGCACTACTGAAGATGCAAAGGGATTGGAGCTCGGCCTGATGTGACCCTGATCCAGATTATTTTTGGCAGGAAATGAGAGCAGAGATATAATAAATAAATGCACAGAGATATTGCGTATATCCAATAATATAACAGAAATATATTAGAGATGCAACCATAAACATAGAGATACAATAATACATGATTTCTATTAATGGAATAAATGTACAGAGACTGTAAAAATACAGAGTGAAAGACTCGCTAGAATGGTGGCAGCTTATCTCTAAGAAGAGATGTGACGGCTACTCGCATTCACAAGAAGTTGATTACAATGAGGCTTTGAAGGCCTTTTTATAATAAGAAGGAATGCCAAAAACCATATACATCCAAAAACCTAACCCTAGGAGATGAAGCGCCAAAAGTCATGTGGGCCCCGTTTGGGTAAGTTAGTACATCAACTTCCCGGGGTCGTAACTTTTGCATACGATCTATGTTTTAGGAGTATGATAACTCGTTGGAAAGGTATTGTCGAGGAGATTCATTTTGGGGGCTCAATCATGCCTTTGGCTATCATTGAGAAGCTCGATCTTGAAAAACCTTCATTTGGGCCCTCAAAATGGCCCCAGAAGTTAAAAACGGCTAAAAATAGTAAATTGTCATATTTGTCAGAAAATTGTTTAGAGCCAGTCGGAAAAGGTGGGTGGCCACCGATATCTACCTAGATCAATCCTCCCTCCTTAGGAAGCAATGGTCTCCATTGCGTTGAGTTCACAGGGGAGAGGGAAAAGCATTTGCTGAATCTGCATCTTGGTGAGTTGCTTGCCTTGCTAGAGACATCGCACTGCTCAGTCTGTGGAAGTTTGTCACGAACCTATTGAGGCTAAGGTTGTTCAACAAGTCAGGATACATGAGAGGACAGTGTGCAGAAAGAATCTTTGCACTTTGCTACAACCTTGTCAACTTGCTTCTGTTGGATAGAAGGTGCTTGGGGTGAAGCTGGAGTGGTTGCAGTGTCCTTTTGTTCCCCTTTTGAACAGATTGTGAAGAAGATGACTTTTGCAGTATGAGATACTACCTTGCAGCACTTTTTAGGTGGAACAGTAGTCAGAACTACCTCTGGTATTCCATAGAGATGACCCCCCAGAGAAACAATGACATTGCGGGGTCGAGACTCATAAACGACATGGTGCTTCCACATATATGGTTGGCCTAAGAGACCATCACAGACATCCAGTGGGGAAACATCACATAATACCTCATCCTTGAAGGGTTGGATGTCGTATGAAAATCGACATTGCTGGCTGACACGAAGATCTCATCCTTGGCGAAGCCACCCAATGTTGAATGGTTGTGGGTGTGGTGTTGTCGACAATCCCAACTATTTGATGACCTCTGCTGAGCTGAGGTTCTTCTGGCTTCTGCTATCTATAATAAAATGCAGCGGGGTCCCCTTTACCCACATCTGTGAATGAAAAAGGCACTCCACCTCTTCAGGATCTGTTGGTTCTTCTGGTTGAATTGTTGTGGTCGCGGAAATAGCAGTGCGGTCTACGTCAATGATCTGTCCTTTACCAATATTTTCAGAATTAGATTCTGAATCAAGGTTCGGCTCCTTGTCTTTGATCTCGGCCACCAATGACTGTTTTGAGTGACATTCATCTATGTTGTGCCAGGGGATTTTGTGGAAATTGCACCATTTTTCGGTGTCCTTCTTTGTATTCCCGTGGCCCTTATTTTCTTATGGCTTAGACTGGTTTTCGAGAGACTATTTGTTAGGGCCGTCTTCGTCATACTTTGGTTGTTGGTGATTTGCATAACTGAACTCTCGTTTTTTCTGGTGCTTAAATTTCTTCTCAATTTTAACAGCATATCGATAAGCAACTCCTAGTGATGAGATGTCCAGAAAATCCATTTCAGTTTGGATGTATCTGTGTAGAGCCCCACGATATTTCAAAACCAAATGTCGTTTGAAGTCTTTGATACCCAGATTGGTGTGTAAGGTATGGAAGGTATTGGTGAACTCTGGAACTGCTTGGCCCCTCTCTTTTCGCAGTGTGGTCCATCTCCTGTACTGGTCCTCATAGTTGCCAACAGGCTAATACTGTTCCTTTACCACATCCAGAAAATAATCCCAAGCGGGCTCGGCCCCATATATTCCAGACTCCTCTGTTGAACTTTGCTCCTAGTAAGTTTCCCACCAATGTTTGACATGAGGGAGAGCTTTAAGGAGTGTGAAGGTGATCTTTTCTTTGTCGGAAAAATTGTGAACAGAGAAATAACCTTCTAGCAGAGTCAACCATTTTTCTAGGGCATCTGCATCTATCTGTCCCTCAAATACAGGAATATCAAAATTAACTTGTACCTTGAAAGATGAGGTTCTTCCAAAGTGGTCACTTTATGAAGATACGTCTGTTGCTATCGGTAGGCGTTGAAAGATGTGGGAAAAATTCTCCATCATTTCGTCCCTCTGTCGCGTGAGAGCTTGCTCAAGCAACAGACTGATAGGATCGTCTGCTCCATTGTTTTTCTTTTCTTCCGCCATTGAGGGTTTCTTGGGTATGTGAGAGCGATTGTCTTCAAGAGATACAAGATCGAGACCCAACTTGCTATACTAGGACCTCATCAGGGACATGCACTGAAAAAAACGATCAAGAATGGCTTGCTCTAATACCACTGATCCAGATTATTTTCGGCACGAAATGAGAGCAGAGATATAATAAAGAAATGCATAAAGATATCGCGTATATCCAATAATATAACAGAAATATATCAAAGATGCAACCATAAACACAGAGATACAGTAATACACGATTTCTATTAATGAAAGAAATGTAGAGAGACTATAAAAATACAGAGTGAAAGACTTGCTAGAATGGTGGCAGCTTATCTCTGAGAAGAGATGTGATGGCTACTCACATTCGCAAGAAGATGATTACAATGAGGCTCTTAAGGCCTTTTTATAATAAGCAGGAATGCCAAAATCCCTAGACATCCAAAAACATAACCCTAGGAGATGAAGCGCCAAAAGTCATGTGGGCCTCGTTTGGGTAAGTTAGTACATCAACTTCCCGAGGTCGTAACTTTTGCATATGATCTCCGTTTTAGGCGTATGATAACTCGTTGGAAATTTATCATCGATGAGATTCATTTTTGGGGGGTCAATCATGCCTTTGGCTATCATTGAGAACCTCAATCTCGAAAACCCTTCATTTGGGCCCTCAAAATGGCCCCGGAAGTTAAAAACTGCTAAAAATAGTAAATTGCCAAATTTGCCAGAAAATTGTTTTGAGCCAGTCGGAAAAGGTGGATGGCCACCGATATCCACCTGGATCAGACCCATATCCAACAATTCCTTAATGGACTTTTCAATTTCATCCTTTTACTTCTTGGGGTGTCTGTAAGTAGTGGTGATGACAGGTTTCGCACCATCCTCTAACTCTATGATGTGCTCAAACCCTCTATCTAGTGGTGCTCCTCGTGGTATAGGCTCAAATATCTTGTTGTGCCTATCCATGATTTTCTTGATCTCTGGTGCATAGTGTTTTTCCCCCTTTTTGTCCACTCTGACTGAAATTATGCATTTTGTTGCATAAGCGGTGTATTCTCTATGGAAGATGGCCTCCATGCGCTTTGTTGTTATCACCCTTGGTGTGTTTCTCGTCATACCCCTGAGAACCACCTTCTTCCTTGTTTCATATGTGAAAGACATTTCCATGGTTTTGTATTTTGTGGTGATTGGCCCCAATGTACTAAGACACTGTACTCCTAGGATGATGTTGGTTTCTGGAAGATCCATCACATAGAAATCTTATTCCAACTCATATCCACCCAAGGTGAGTTTCATCCCTTGGATGTACCTATCACAAGGCATGGTACGTACACTTGATACTCCACACAAAATCCCTCAAATTCCACTGTCGGTATGTGCCTTCTTTGCAGCAATGATGAATCAATGAAGTTGTGTGAGGCACCTCCATGAATGAGGATTGAAACCTTCTTCCCATGAGGCATGGTTCCTTGCAGGTGAAATATAGTTGTTTCCTCCTCAACTCCCTTCTAGTGGGCTCATCCATCCTACCTGTTCCTCAGTCAAAACCCCTTGTGTCTCTTCCCCCTTGGTTAATATAAGGTATTTTCTCTCTACCCCCTTGATTGGGAGGTCTAGGGGTGAATCTCATCTTAGCTACTAAACCTAAGTCTTTGGTCTTCTAGATGGCATCGTGCAAGTTGGTAGGCTTAAAGGCCTTAACCGAACCCCTCAAGGGTTCCATCAACCCTTCTGTGAAAATCATCATAACTCTCGCTTGAGACACATCTTGTACCATCACTGCCAACCTCTGGAACTCCTCTATGTAAGCCTCTGGTGATCCTTTATGTCTGAGCTATGTGAGCTCCCTAAAAGGTACCTTTGGATCCCCCTGATCAAATCTGTCAATAAGCCTCTATGTGAACTTTGTGTAAGATGTAATATGATTGTGTCACAATGTGGTTAACCCATGATAACACCAATCGTGAGCCTTTCCATATAAGTACATGGTGGAAAATTTGATGGCATCCATCTCTCTCATGGGGTTACGTTGTAAGTAGGTATCCAACTTTTGTACCCATGCTTGTGTTTTCACCTTAGAAGATCCATCAAAATAAGGGATCTATATTTTTCCTGCCCTACGCTCCAATTCATTGTTGGGCCTCTGATACTGTTTCGGTTTGCCCAGAAATTTGATCCCACAGTATTGATCTAATGTGACCTGTCTCTAAAACCCTTCACTTAAGGCATGATACTCCCTGACATACTACTCAAAATTATCCTCAATATCATCCTCATGGTTATGTTGTGGCTGAGTATCCAAGAATGTAGGTAGACAGGGTCTAGGAGTGGACCTGTTGTATGTCTGTCCTAGTGGTGCACCTCCTCCATGGTTCTATTCCTCAGTGTGATAGTGGGGACTGTGCTCTTGTTTTTGTCTATTCCCTCCATGAGATCCACTATCCTCCCTATTGGCATAAACCTTCGGACCCTTCCAACCATGGTTCATATGCATCAAGAGTTGTGATACCCTCTCCTGGATTTCACTTACCTTCCTCAAAGCTTCTGTCATCTCTAGTTGTCCCTTACGTACTGTTTCCTAGTTCTCGTGTATTTGATGCACAAGGGTGCTTTGGGTCATGTTTTTGGAGTGTTGCAACTCCTTAGCGAACCCTGCTAGACTCTGTGGCTCACTGTCCTCACCTGATCCTTCCATTTCAGCCTTTGTCTCACTTGTATGTTTCCTACATCTTCCCATGTAAATTCCATTGAACCTCTGCATGCACTAACCCCCAATGGTTGGGAGGATCAAAGCTCTAATACCAGTGTAAAGTTCCTGAGCCAAAATGTTTGCTCAGAACACTAATTGTTTACTATTATTATGTTTGTTCATGTGCTTGTAGGTGTATCTGTAAAATGTGCATGGATTATTCAATGTTGATAGACCAATAGATATGAAGCATACAATCATAAACAATACAAGAGATAAAAGAACACCAGTATGTTGGCAGCCAATTCACCTTTTTCTATGATCCTATAAGCTGCCTACACCTATGTCTTGCGAATATCAAATTTTTCATCGCATTGTTCAAATAGACGACATTTTCATTTCTTGCGACATTTTCACATCTGTCTTCGTTAAGTTTTCACGACACTAAGCGTGAAAACTTCTCCTTTCGAAGTTGTTTTTTTTTATCACTATCTGCACTGTCATGATCTTTTATCGATATGCCTACTCCACTTACCTTTTGTTTATCGTATGTGGCTGAAAAGACTTTCAAATTATGCTCATTGGACATTTTTATGTTGATTGCATAACTTGATTTTATTGAGTTTGTAAGGCATTGAGCATTTGGACTTACACTTTTTATGACTCGTCTGATCACTAATTCTATAAAAATGCATAGGGGTTTTTTATTAAATGTTTATACATATATAATATAATCCTTATGTTAATCCTTTCATAATTTGTGGCTTGTCAACTATATGCATATGAATCAGCACATTGGTTAAACGTTTATACAATGGCGCATGGCTAACATTTGATTGAATGTCGATGGTTTAAAAACTATACTCTAACGTTGATTTGGCGCGTTGGCATAACACTTACCATTCGATTATTTGGTTGGCCAAAAGATATGATTTTTGAGCTATGCTATGATTGTTTGAACAGCTACGAAATTTGGCGGTTGTACTTTGCCATAACTATCGTGCATGGCAGTGAATGACTCCACCACCTTCGCATGCTTGCGTTAATGCTTACCCCTTTTGGCTCGATTCATTGTTGTTGGTTCGGGTAGCTCTGTTACTTTGTGTTGATGTGTTCGAACCCTTTCCTTACCATGCATTCAACTCCATGGCACCAATCGTGCGAGTTGAACCCAATGGCAAACAGGCCCTGTTGATGTTTGATAATGCCCGCCAAGATTTGGAAGACAGTGGATGGCTTACCTTTGTGGAACGTTTCGAGGGTTTTAACCTTTGTGTAGCTCGACAGTTTGCCATGACCTTCGATGGCTATCGAGCTAAGGTCAGTGATATACAGTTAGAAATTGATGAACAGTTTATCAGCCTTGCTATGGGTTTACCTGCCACTAGACAGCGATGGTCCAAGAATTGCAAAGTCGAGGAGGTCCCATGGACACTGCTCTTCCAATCGCGCAAGGTTACCTCGTGTGATAGAGGTATGCCCGTGACCATGCTCAAACAACGATGGCATGATTTATTAATGTTAATCAAGTAGTTTATCACCTGTGAAGGTCGATACGAGTTTGTATTCCTACACCACCTGCGTTTGCTTATGGTTTTTATGGGATATCAGCTCAACATGCCCTATTATTTGCATCGTAGCCTGTTTAAAATGTCCAAGAAGTATAAAATGCTCAAGGCTGATAACAGCCTGTTTCACCATGGGCTTATCAAGCTCATGGTTGTTTATCAGTTGAGTTTGCTTGGTGATACTTGGAAGGCTTTCATTGCCCGCAATGTCTATGAAGACACCGACCCTGTACAGATTGATAAATTTGTGGTAGTTGAAACTAAGGCTGTACCCCCGGTTCCCTACCATGTCCTACTACCTAAACCCTCGGCCGACCCTCCTGTCCATTTACCCCACACTGTGACTAAGAGTGTTGAGACTGTTAAGCCTATGGGCAAAAATCCCAAGGCAAACCTCACTGCAAACGCCAAAGGGAAAAAGAATGCACGTCTGATTTCATGGATGGCAAGGAACAAGCCAAAACCCCCTGTCGAGCTTAACCCTATCGTGTTGAGTGAGGAATCCAATTCGGAAGTGGAGCATTTCTTGGCTAGCGAATACCCCTATTCGCAAGTTTTGTGTGCCGAACCCTTGTATGACTTTGTGTCAAACCTACCCCCCTGCCTACAAAATGACCCTAACTACCCAGGCATTAAGTTGCCTTGTGAAACCCTCGGTCATTTGCCCAAATCCTCTCCTGCTCTGTCTAAAACTACAGTGTCACCCTCTGATCAATGCAATTCGTGATTGGAGTGATATTATAATGATGTTCCAATACCCCAGTCAAAGATTCAGTCACTAGAGAACCAGATTGCAGCCCCGACCAGTCAAACGGCCAAGCTACAAGAAACAGATAAGAAACAAAAGACGACCGACTCCATCTTGTTTAAAAATGTGGAATCAGCCATGGCTGTGGTGAATTCCAAGCTGGCATAATTGAATAGCCTCGTCGCCACACAGGTATATTTGATATCATTTGTTTTTTTGTAAATAGCCTAGGTTTTTATAACGATTTGGTTTCGGTTTTTAAACGGCTTTGTTCACTTCGTTTGAATGGCTCTGTTACATTGAAAGCATTCTATATATAGCTTTGCTTTGAATAAAAAGGATTTTTGATTCGATATACGATCTGATTATTCCCAGTTTAGTTTCTATTATATTTTCATCGATTTGATTGATCTTAGTATGGATTTGATTTGTTTGATTGAGTTAAAATGGATGCTCTGTTTGTATCTATTCTAGACAGGAATTGTTCTTCATATTCAATTTAGAAAACGATCACATTTCGATTCGATTTCGTTATAATGCATGCGCTATGATTGGCAACAATTTTGATGAAGTTTATTGTTACGGTTTGTTGTGCCATATGACTTTCGAAGAACAGGAGTTCAACTCGAATCGTTTCAAGGTGACTCTGTTTCCTCAGAAACATTGCTCTATTTTAAGACTGTTACAAATATGCAAAAATCATGAATAGATTTAATTCATAACGAGTATGCTAAAATCCAGACGGTTAATTCGCATTGATTTACTGATTAGCTCGACCACGTTACCAGTTGGATTCATATTGCAATGGATACTCTGTTTGAATTTGATTTGTAAAACGAGATTGGTTATATCCGGATTCACGATTTATGTTAAACTCAGTCATGATTCATTTGAAATAAATGATTTCGTTCAATCCCAATCAATTTTATTTGACCATTTTGCAATAATCAATTATCATCTATGTCGATGCTATTATGATTGTGATCAAAGTCAAATCTATCTAGTTACGATTTTGTATGAGTTGATTCTCGCACCTGTTTGAATTAATCTACCTATAGCGTGAATCGTTTGATGTCATGACAGCTATGATAATTTTAAAAGCGATTTTGTTTTGATCTGATCGTATCTCCTGTTGTTGGAAAAACACAACATTTGCCTGTGATTTGTTTGATTGCATTGCTTTCAAATTGGATATGAAACGATTTTCAAAATCGTTTAATTTTGATTATGTCTACCCGATTATGATAACAATCGAAACAGGGTATGCCTGTCTCTCTATTCAGTTATTGGATTTTGATTCTATTCGATTTCAAACGATATGGCATTTTCAAGTGAAATGATTCGTTTGGTTGTTAATTCAATTTGGTTTTATTCAAAAGATTTGATTTAATTTCAATTCTGATCCTGTACATTATTTTAGACTAGCTACAGAATCAGATGATTCTGTAGCTAAGTCTGTTGAATTAGATTTTTATTGTTTTGCTAATACAATATCTCTCTAACTTGTTATTTTTGGTCCATTTCAGGTGAATTTGAAATTGCATTGGATTTGATGAGCAGTTTAGAGGATATCTAAATACTTTAGTTACATTTTAGTTTCCTAGTTTAGTTGATCTTGGGAATATCTTCCCAGATTATGTAAACAGTTTGATAACTACCACAAGGAGGTTTTACCCTGTGAAAAAACTTATAAATATTCATTATTTTTGTAATAAGATGATCCTCATTGGTGGGAGAACGAGGATATGGAATTTTAATATAGACTGAGACAGAATTTGATATTCTGCTACAGCTTTAGCTTCTCATAATATCAATATTTTGTTTTATGTTTATGTGTATCAATTTGCATTTGGTTAATGACTACTTTAGCTATCTTAGTCTTTTGAAAATGATATAATTTAATCAATATAATCCATATCTGATTTCTTCCAAGTATATAAAGAACATGGCAATTGTTTGATTCAGTTTGTGAACGACAGATTTCTCTTCTTCATAAATTGAATTATTAAGTATAAGTTTTTGCATAACAGGTTTCCCTTATTGCAGAGATTTATAAATCATATAATTGTTATGATTTGTTATGTCTTGTTTGTCCTGTAAACAACTCAAATAGCATTGCAGCTATCGTTTACGAGAAGCTTCTAGATTATCCGGTGCGAGTTTCATTCCTCCGACCAGCTTCGAAGTGATCATACACAGGACAAATTTGGAGCGTTTCCAGGTCAGTTTGCATTTGTTTGTTTAGTGTATTTATTAGTAATTTAGTTTAGATATAAGTTTAGTTAGATTTATATATTAGATTGTTTAATTTCAGTTAGTATATTAGATCGTTTAATTTCAGTAAGTTTTATTTCTTGTTCATAAAATCATAAAAATCAGAAAACATCTCTAGCTGTCTTAGGGCAGAAAGCAAATGAATTTTACAGGTTTTATTCAAATTTGCAAGTTGTAGATATTGTACATTTGTGAATAAGTTATAATTCCATTAGTAATTAGATAGTTAATTAGTAGAGTTAGTAATTAGTAGATTGTATTTATATAGTTTTATTGTTAATTAGTTTAGTTGGTTGTATTTAGTTTTAGTTAGTTTGTTTTATTTAGTTTTAATTAGTGTATTAGTTATTTTTATTGTTAATTAGTTTAGTTTGTTGTATTTAGTTTTAGTTAGTTTGTTTTGTTTAGTTTTAATTAGTTTCATTAGTTAGATTAGTTAGCTTAGATTAGTTTTCTCTTTGGTTTTCTTAGGACCTTAGAACGGCTAACGGAGCCGTTAAACCCGTCAGGGTGGTTCATCCCAAACGGCTTGGGTTATTAGACAACCCCGGACCGGTTCCACTCTCTCAGTTGACGGATGGTCAATTTCGCCCGTCAACAAATGGCGCTAGAAGGAGGGCCTGAACTTAATTAATGGCATGAGGCGGTTGCAAGACTCCTCCCCCCCCTAATCCCTCACCTATAGTGACTAGAAGCCGTTCACACGATAATATTTCCCTTTAAACAGCAACTACTTCAACCGAAGATCCGCAGATCACAGTTAAGCCAGCAACCCCTAATCCTACAGGTGGTGATATAGAAGAAATTGTCTGTCGATCTCTTATTAAAACACATAGTGCCTTAGCTATTTTTAGGCGACCAGACCGTCCGTGGGGTCAACCTTTGGACTTCTCTGATATCAGAGAACAATTAGGTGACACTAACCTCACTATGAATCCTACTGATCAAAACTTAAATCCTGCTGCAGGAGGATTTGGGATACCTCCTTCACCACCTCCCTCTTCTCCTTCCTCTTCTGGAGGAGATTCCTCGTCAGACGAAGGCAATTCACCTTCTCAGCCTTCCACACCCACTACCCCAATGGAAAATCAGAACAACCCTACTAGACCTTGGTTGGACCAGGATGTTGTAGCTATACCAGGAGCCCAGCACCCTTTACCTAAGCACCCGGAGAAATGGCTTCCCAAGTTTGATCCTGACTCCAAACAGATAGCGGAAGATCATATCAAAAAATTTATGTTAGCCATTAGACTCCGTAATGTGGAACATGAAGACGTTGTCTGTAGGTTGCTCCCTTATACTTTTGAGGGTAATGCATCCACTTGGTACTTTGCCCAACAGCCCCATACCATCTAGTCTTAGGAAAATTTTGGGTCATGCTTTTTGGAAAAATTCGGAGACGGTAAGCCTCCGGAAGTCTTGGTCATGGACCTTTCTAGCTTAAAAATGAAGCCAAAAGAAAAAGTTAAAGACTTTAATCAAAGATTCTTGACGCTTAAAAACAGAATCCCTGCAGATTCTATGCCTGCTGAGAGTCTTGTAATATCTTACTACACTAAAGCATTGCATCAAAGCATAGCTATTTGGGTTAAACGATCTAAAAAGGCCACGTTGTTAGAATCCTTTGAGGAGGCTAGTCAGATTGAAAAAGAGATACTTAGTCTTAAGGAGTCTTCTAGCAATGAAACTGAAACTAGCTCTTCTTCCAAAAAGAAGATTGAAATTCTCCCCAGACCTACTCAAAGTAAAAAACAACCTGAAAACTCTGATTTGGAAAACCTAACTAAAGTTGTTCAAAAACTGTCTAATCAAGTTATAGACTTAAAAAGGTCGACCGAAGAAGCTTCCTCGAGTAAAGGACCCTACAAACCTCCTTTCCAAAAGCCCTTTCCTACCAATCGACCTAATCCAACCACCAAAGGCCTTAATCTAGAAAGTTTGCAATGTGCTCTTCAAACAATTCTAGATGCCCAAGACAACTTGATGCCTCCTGAGATTCCTGAGGAGGTAGTTGAACCAAAGACAGTTCAAGAAGAAGAGTCTTCCCCAAACATTTTTGGACACTTCTCGGATAGTATCTTCCAAGCCAACTTTGAGACTGTTCACCCTTATAACACTAGGAGTAAGACAGCAAACAAGCCTGCGATCGAGAATACTACAACTTCACCTCCAAAGCAATCTAAATCAGCAAAGCCGAAACAGAGTAATGTGAACCCTAAATTAGATTATGATGTTGTTGAAGATCTTAAAAAATTAAGGGCTAACATTTCTATCTATGAGTTGTTGAAGTTTCCATTTTTGTTACAAAAAATGTTGCAAAATATTTCAGAAAATGGCAAGAATGGTAATGGTAACAAGGTTGTGCAAAGCAAAGTCCCCCAGAAGACTTCCACTAAAAACAATCCTAATCCTCAAGATAAAGGAAGCCTTCCTGTAGTCCCTGTAAATAATGTAAATAATGTAGATAATGTAGATAAAGTAGCCTTAGAAACTACGAGTAAAAAGCCACAAGCTACTACTCTTAGTACTCGCAAGAATGTACCTCCTTTTCTTTTAACTTTCGAGATTTTCAACAGAAATGTGCATAATTGTATGGTCGACTCAGGGGCGTCATCCAATGTGATGCCTTGGTCTGTATGCCAGAAAATTAACGCTGAAGTGGAACCATCTACTTTAAAAATCATACAACTTGATCGAACAAATGTCAATGTTATAGGCGAACTAAAAAATGTATTGATTAGATTATCGTCTAACAGGTTCATCAAGTTATTGATATAATCGTTGTGGATATTCTGGAAGTGTATGGCATGTTTTTAAGCAGGGACTAGTCAGAGAAACTACATGGTTACTTCGCAACAGATTTGTCTCATCTATGGCTTCCAGAGAACGGTAAGCCTAATAAAATCAAAGTAAACCGTGAGCGCTACCTCAAGTTCACGGTCACTGATTTGAATGATCCTAATGAACTGTACACACCCCCTGTTGATTCACCTGAAGCACAAGGGATGGACACTTTCTTCGGCAAATTCATGGCCAAGGTTTCACCCATCATCAATCCAGAACAACAGTCTGAGATCGTAGCATTTGTGCAGCCCGCACCTTCCACATATCAATCTCTTGAACCTAATGCAAATCAAATTTGGTCTCTGTATTTCGACGGGTCAAAGTCCAAAGAAGGAGCCGGAGCAGGTTGCGTCATTATCGATCCGGCAGGTAATAAAACATTGATAGCATGTAGGTTGGAATTTGAATGTACTAACAATACTGCAGAATATGAGGCTTTACTGCAAGGTCTCAAAAAAGCTTTGGACATGAACATTCAAAATTTAACCGTCTTTGGCAATTCTGAAATAGTGGTTAGACAGGTGAGAGATTCTATCCACTGTCTTTCTCCGCATCTCAAAAGCTACCAGTCTGAGGTATGGAATTTAATGAGTAAATTTTCTGCTTTTAATATAAATTCCATTCCTAGATTGAATAACTCTGAAGCAGATTTACTAGCTAATGTAGCCTCTAAACTTCTTCCTGCAGAAGGCTTGTCCCAAGACACATTCTCCGTTGAGATGTTGTTTCGGCCATCCATTCCCGATAACGTCACTAACTGGAGAGTATTTAACGATGATCAGCAGATTATCAACTTTTTTCACATGGAAGAAACATTTCAAGGCGCAGCGATAGATGAACACACACACGATGACAATTTGCACGATTTCACGGTAATACCTGATCCGAAAACTCTTGAAGCTCTATCAGATATGGTAAACTCGATCCCAAAATATGTAATTAGACTAGAGAAGTTTTATGATTTTGAAGATAAATTTAAAAAGACGGTCAATTGTAAAACCAATAGTTCCTCGTTATCTTATGAAAAAGTTAATTTAGGAACTAGTGAAAATCCTCAGTGTATTAATCTAGGCTTGGTATGTTCTAGACAAGAAAAGGATGCTTTTGTTAAATTATTTAAAGAATTTAAGGATGTCTTTGCATGGACATATGACAATCTTAAAACGTTCGATCCTAATACCATACAGCATGTCATCCCGATGAAGCCCCAAACTTTATCCTTCCAACAGAAACTGAGGAAGATGCACCCTAAACTTGAACCAACCGTTCAAAAAGAATTGAATAAACTCCTAAGTGCTAAAATAATTTTTCCTGTTAGGCACACTCAATGGGTATCCAACCTTGTCCCGGTTCGGAAGAAAAACGGGGAAATTCGACTTTGCATCGATTTCCGAAACCTCAATAGAGCGTCTGATAAAGACAATTATCCTGTCCCACCCATGGAACAGATCCTGCAACAGGTATCTGGTTCCGAGAGGCTATCTTTATTGGATGGTTTCTCTGGATACAACCAGGTCCTGATGTCTCCGCCAGACCAACTCAAAACTACCTTCCATACCCCGTGGGGCACTTATGCTTATCGCAAAATGCCCTTTGGATTGATTAATGTTGGTGCTACCTTTCAGAGAGCAATGGACATTGCCTTCTGAGGCTTAATCAATCAGTCTGTCGTAGTTTACTTAGATGATGTGACTGTTTATTCTAAAAACAGAGACGATCATCTAGCTCACTTACAAGTCGTTTTTCTACGATGTCATAAATACGGCATCTCCTTGAACCCCAAAAAGTCCATCCTTGCAGTAGAACAGGGTAAACTCCTAGGATTCATTGTGTCTAGTGAAGGAATGATTATTGACCCCAAGAGGACTCAAGTCATCGCTAAACTTCCCCCACCTACTTCCAAAAAATCCATGCAGTCTTTCCTAGGCCAGATTAACTTCGTGAGAAGATTTGTCCCCAGCTTCTCCGAAATGGTCAGGCCTCTACAGAACCTGATTAAGAAAGACACCCAATATCACTGGGGACACACAGAAAATCAAGCTTTTAATGCCATAAAGAAGGCCATAATAGATGCTCCATCTCTCATGAGCCCTGACTTCTCTCAGGATTTTACACTCTATACTTTTTCCTCTGACCGTTCCTATGTCGCAGTCCTAACTCAGAAGAATTTCAAGAACAACGAAGTACCCATCGCCTTTATGAGTTCCTCTTTCAAAGGTGCTTAACTTAACTACCTAGCGGTTGATCGGCAAGCCTATGTTGTTTTCAAAGCAGTTAAGCATTTCCGGTCCTATATTTTGAAGTCAAGGACGAAAGTCATTGTCCCCTACCCTGCCATAAGGAACTTCTTAGTGCAGAAGGAGCTAGGAGAGAAGAGAGCTAACTGGGTCACCTCCTTGCAGGAGTATGACATAGAAATCACTCCAACTCAGATTGTGAGAGGCCAAGGGTTATGTAAATTGGTTGTTGACTCGGAAACAGGACAGCAAGAAGATAGTGATATGTCAAACCTAGAACAAAGCGATCAAAGTTTAATTTGTTGCACACAAAACCTCGTTAGTCCTTGATACAACGATATTAGATTCTGTCTTGAACATGGATCATCACCCCGTCACCTTGACCCCGCCAAGAGAAGAGCGTTAAGACTAAAGTCTGCCTCCTTTCATCTAGTTAATGGTGTACTGTTTCATCAGAATTTTGACGGCGTACTGATGCGCTGTCTCGAGAAAGAGGAAGCAGAAAGAGTCTTGCTTGAGTTGCATGCAGGAGAAGCTAGTGGCCACTTCGGTGGTGACACCACTGCTCATAAGGTTTTAAGAGTCAGTTATTACTGGCCCACGCTTTTTAGGGACACCCATGCCTTGTGTCTCAAATGCATCATCTGTCAGAAAGCATCAAGGCGGTTGCAAAAACCAACCTTTCCCTTGCAACCCGTCTCAGTGGATTATCCTTTCCAGCAATGGGGCCTTGATATCATAGGTCCTGTTAACCCTCTGTCCTCGCAATAGCACAAGTATATTGTGACAGCCACAGATTACTTTACACGATGGTCTGAAGCTGTTGCGCTAAGAAATGTTAACACCAATCAGGTAATTGCCTTTCTGAACTCGAATATTATCACTCGTTTCGGCATCCCTGATTGTCTATTCTTTGACAATGCTTCGTACTTTTCTTCTCTTGAGATGAGCAAGTTTTGTTTGGAGAAAGGAATAAAGTTGAAGTATTCTGCTAGTTACTACCCCCAGGGCAACGGCTTAGCAAAATCAACAAACAAGAACTTGATTAAAATTATCAAGAGAACTGTGGTTGAAAATCACAAGAACTGGCACAATGCACTGCTGAATGCACTATGGGATGATAGGGTAACACCCAAAGCCGCTATAGGTAACTCCCCCTTTTTTCTCGTTTATGGCAAAGAAGCAATTCTGCCACCTCACATTCTTCTTCCTTCTCTTCAGTTGTCACAAAAAGTCCAAGAAGAAGATTGTCCCCCTTTAGAAAGTCGAATTAACGCTTTGATGAAGTTGGAAGAAGTAAGAGCCCAGGCTAAGCGTAAGTTAGATCAACATCAACAATTGATTAAAAGCTGGTTTGATTCTAATTCTACTTCTGATAGGAATTTTGAAGTAGGCGATCTCGTTTTGAAGTGGGACAAACCACACGAAGGGAAGGGTGAGCACACCAAGTTTCAAAACTTATGGCTTGGGCCATTTTTAATTGTTGAAAAGTTGGGTCCTAGTTCGTTTCGATTGCAGAATCTTGAAGGGCAGCTTGACACCTATCTGGTGAACGGCCAAGCCTTGAAAAGATACTTTGCTTGATAACTACCCTTGTATATTATGTACATATTTTTGTTTTCGTTTGCATTTTCGTTTGCTTTCTTTTTTATTTTGATTTGAATTGATCAGTTTGTGTTTTTGGACATACACATAACTGTACACTAAGCTATTCGGACAAAGATGATAAAAAAATTTCTTCGCTCAAATAACTTCTGAAAATTTGTACAAACATCAATGGTATATCTCTGAAACTGATATCTATGTTGGAAAATTTTGTTGTTTGAAATAAGTTTACTGATTTCAATCTCTGAGCAAAGCTCGTCATGATCATCTATTATCTTTTTACGCTATCCCTTTTTCGTAAAGGAATGACTCAAAAGATGTCTCCCTGTCATAGGAAGTTGTTTTCATAAAACATCTCTGGAACTGAATAAAGGACAGTGCTAAAAAATTCTGATAAAAAAATAAAAAAAAATATGTTAAAATATTAAGATTTTCAGCATCACCCCGCTCAGCTATATCTATATAAGAAAAACAAAATAAATTATTAATAAGAGTTGTGGGAAGTGTTTGTAAACCCGCCGGGATGCTGAACAGGTCTGCTGGCAGCGGGTAAATGCATGCATGGTGCCAAGACAACTTCGTCGGGGTACTGAACATGCCTGCTGGCAACGAAGCAATGTCGGGTATATGAAAATCTGTAAAAATATATACATATATATATATATAAGAAACCTCTTTAATGTCCTTTATTTTGATCTAGAACTTCTTGACAGGATACAGATGTCAGAGTGGGTTAAATGGCAACCCTATCGAGGCTATGGACGCCTGCTGGCAGCAGTGGCCATGCCAACAGCATCGAAGATTTTATCTTTAATATCATGACTTGTTGATCTTAAGACTGTTATTGGCTTTCATCTTTTAAAACACTGCTGGAAGAAATGATTAATAATGATGTTTGAACGACTTTCTAGTTGTTATTTTTTGAGTTGAAATTTTCTTGGCTGTCCTAATCTAAGTTTGTTACTTTTACAGAGATAACTGCTTCTTCCAGTGTGTCGCCATTCTTGGCAGCCAATTCACCTTTTTCTATGATCCTATAAGCTGCCTACACCTATGTCTTGCGAATATCAAATTTTTCGTCGCATTGTTCAAATAGACGACATTTTCATTTCTTGCGACATTTTCACATCTGTCCTCATTAAGTTTTCACGACACTGAGCGTGAAAACTTCTCCTTTCGAAGTTGTTTTTTTTTATCACTATCTGCACTGTCATGATCTTTTATCGATATGCCTACTCCACTTACCTTTTGTTTATCGTATGTGGCTGAAAAGACTTTCAAATTGTGCTCATTGGACATTTTTATGTTGATTGCATAACTTGATTTTATTGAGTTTGTAAGGCATTGAGCATTTGGACTTACACTTTTTATGACTCGTCTGATCACTGATTCTATAAAAATGCATAGGGGTTTTTGATTAAATGTTTATACATATATAATATAATCCTTATGTTAATCCTTTCATAATTAATTTTGTGGCTTGTCAACTATATGCATATGAATCGGCACATTGGTTAAACATTTATACAATGGCGCATGGCTAACATTTGATTGAATGTCGATGGTTTAAAAACTATACTCTAACGTTGATTTGGCGCGTTGGCATAACACTTACCATTCGATTCTTTGGTTGGCCAAACGATATGATTTTTGAGCTATGCTATGATTGTTTGAACAGCTATGAAATTTGGCGGTTGTACTTTGCCATAAATATCATGCATGGCAGTGAATGACTCCACCACCTTCGCATGCTTGCGTTAATGCATACACCTTTTGGCTCGATTCATTGTTGTTGGTTCGGGTAGCTCTGTTACTCTGTGTTGATGTGTTCGAACCCTTTCCTTACCATGCATTCAACTCCATGGCACCAGTCATGCAAGTTGAACCCAATGGAAAACAGGCCCTGTTGATGTTTGATAATGCCCGCCAAGATTTGGCAGACAATGCATGGCTTACCTTTGTGGAACGTTTCGAGGGTTTTAACCTTTGCGTAGCTCGACAGTTTGCCATGACCTTCGATGGCTTTCGAGCTAAGGTTGGCGATATATAGTTAGAAATTGATGAACAGTTTATCAGCCTTGCTACGGGTTTACCTGCCACTGGACAGCGATGGTCCAAGAATTGCAAAGTCGAGGAGGTCCCATGGACACTGCTCTTCCAATCGCGCAAGGTTACCTCGTGTGATAGAGGTATGCCCGTGACCATGATCAAACAATGATGGGATGATTTATTAATGTTAATCAAGCAGTTTATCACCTATGAAGGTCGATACGGGTTTGTATTCCCACACCACCTGCGTTTTCTTATGGTTTTTATGGGATATCAGCTCAACATGCCCTATTATTTGCATCGTAGCCTGTTTAAAATGTCCAAGAAGTATAAAATGCTCAAGGCTGATAACAGCCTATTTCACCATGGGCTTCTCAAGCTCATGGTTGTTTATCAGTTGAGTTTGCTTGGTGATACTTGGAAGGCTTTCATTGCCCACAATGGCTATGAAGACACCAACCCTGTACAAATTGATAAATCTATGGTAGTTGAAACTAAGGCTGTACCCCCGATTCCCTACCATGTCCTACTACCTAAACCCTCGGCCGACCCTCCTGTCGATTTACCCCACACTGTGACTAAGAGTGTTGAGACTGTTAAGCCTATGGGCAAAAATCCCAAGGCAATCCTCACTGCAAATGCCAAAGGGAAAAAGAATGCACGTCTGATTTCACAGATGGCAAGGAACAAGCCAAAACCCCCTGTCGAGCTTAACCCTATCGTGTTGAGTGAGGACTCTGATTCGGAAGTGGAGCGTTTCTTGGCTAGCGAATACCCCTATTCACAAGGTTTGTGTGCCGAACCCTCGTATGACTTTGTGTCAAACCTACCCCCTGCCTACAGAACGACCCTAACTACCCAGGCATTAAGTTGCCTTGTGAAACGCTCGGTCATTTGCCCAAATCCTCTCCTGCTCTGTCTAAAACTACAGTGTCACCCTGTGATCAATGCAATTCGTGGTTGGAGCGATATTATAATGATGTTCCAATACTCCAGTCAAAGATTCAGTCACTAGAGGACCAGATTGCAGCCCCGACCAGTCAAAAGGCCAAGCTACAAGTAACAGATAAGAAACAAAAGACGACCGGCTCCATCTTGTTTAAAAATGTGGAATCAGCCACGGCTATGGTGAATTCCAAGCTGGCATAATTGAATAGCCTCGTCGCCACACAGGTATATTTGATATCATTTTTTTTTTGTAAATAATCTAGGTTTTTATAACGATTTGGTTTCAGTTTTTAAACAGCTCTGTTCACTTCGTTTGAATGGCTCTGTTACATTGCAAGCATTCTATATATAGCTTTGCTTTGAATAAAAAGGATTTTTGATTCGATATGCGATCTGATTATTCCTAGTTTAGTTTCTATTAGATTTTCATCAATTTGATTGATCTTAGTATGGATTTGATTTGTTTGATTGAGTTAAAATGGATGCTTTGTTTGTATCTATTCTAGACAGGAATTGTTCTTCATATTCAATTTAGAAAATGATCACATTTCGATTCGATTTCGTTATAATGCATGTGCTATGATTGGAAACAATTTTGATGAAGTTTATTGTTACGGTTTGTTGTGCCATATGACTTTCGAAGAACAGGAGTTCAACTCGGATCATTTCAAGGTGACTCTGTTTCCTCGAAAACATTGCTCTATTTTAAGCCTGTTACAAACATGCCCAAATCATGAATAGATTTAATTCATAATGAGTATGCTAAAATCCAGACGGTTAATTCGCATTGATTTACTGATTAGCTCGACCAAGTTACCAGTTGGATTCGTATTGCAATGGATACTCTGTTTGAATTTGATTTGTAAAACAAGATTGGTTATATCTGGATTCACAATTTATGTTAAACTCAGTCATGATTCGTTTGAAATAAATGATTTTGTTCAATCCCAATCAATTTTATTTGACCATTTTGCAATAATCAATTATCATTTATGCCGATGCTATTATGATTGTGATCAAAGCCAAATCGATCTGGTTACGATTTTGTATGAGTTGATTCTCGCACCTATTTAAATTAATCTACCTATAGCGTGAATCGTTTGATGTCATGACAGCTATGATAATTTTAAAAGCGATTTTGTTTTGATCTGATCGTATCTCCTGTTGTTGGAAAAACACAACATTTGCCTGTGATTTGTTTGATTGCATTGCTTTCAAATTGGATATGAAACGATTTTCAAAATCGTTTAATTTTGATTATGTCTACCCGATTATGATAACAATCGAAACAGGGTATGCCTGTCTCTCTATTCGGTTATTGGATTTTGATTCTATTCGATTTCAAACGATATGGAATTTTCAAGTGAAATGATTCGTTTGGTTGTTAATTCAATTTGGTTTTATTAAAAAGATTTGATTTAATTTCAATTCTGATCCTGTACATTATTTTAGACTAGCTACAGAATCATATGATTCTGTAGTTAAGTCTGTAGAATTAGATTTTTTATGTTTTGCTAATACAATATCTCTCTAACTTGTTATTTTTGGTCCATTTCAGGTGAATTCGAAATTGCATTGGATTTGATGAGCAGTTTAGAGGATATCTAAATATTTTAGTTTCATTTTAGTTTCCTAGTTTAGTTGATCTTGGGAATATCTTCCCAGATTATGTAAACAGTTTGATAGCTACCACAGGGAGGTTTTACCCTGTGAAAAAACTTATAAATACTCATTATTTTTGTAATAAGATGATCCTCATTGGTGGGAGAACAAGGATATGGAATTTTAATACAGACTGAGACAGAATTTGATATTCTTCTACAGCTTTAGCTTCTCATAAGATCAATATTTTGTTTTATGTTTATGTGTATCAATTTGCATTTGGTTAATGACTACTTTAGCTATCTTAGTCTTTTTCAAATGATATAATTTAATCAATATAATCCATATCTGATTTCTTCCAAGTATATAAAGAACATGGCAATTGTTTGATTCAGTTTGTGAACGACGGATTTCTCTTCTTCATAAGTTGAATTATTAAGTATAAGTTTTTGCATAACAAGTTTCCCTTATTGCAGAGATTTATAAATCATATAATTGTTATGATTTTTTATGTCTTGTTTGTCCTGTAAACAACTCAAAGAGCATTGCAG
>ML792466.1:343697-353991 GCA_009831015.1 Picea engelmannii | reverse complement strand
AAATCAAACTTCTTCTTTTAAGACAAGGTAACAATACTCTTCATAGTTCTTGTACATACCATATTTTCTGTACATATCTTTCATATCTATTTCTTAGAAGATAATATGTTCAAAGAGAAACTATACCTATGGAAGAAGCAACAAGATAAGGATTGCTATCATTATGACTACAAGCCATACAATACACATGAAAGGATGAAGTACATCAAATAATTATGTGGAAGTTATTACATAAGTAACAACTAAAATATAAGCCGAATTTAGAATCAATCTTGAAGAAACCTAGAATAAGTAAAGATAGAAAGAAGTCAACAATCAAGAGGAAACTGGAGAAATACTTATGACACCTTGCAGAAGGCAGTAAGGATGCATACGAAAGCATGGATTATGTTAGATGGATGGAGCCGATTATATACCTCCAAAAGAAAAACATGCACTCATACATGAAGCAAGGATTAGGAGGGAGCTAATCCTATGATCCATTGAAGATGATGAAGTATATATCCATGATAGCAACCATGAAAATTAGTATGTGTTTAGTTTGACTTTAGAAGAAGCCTTCTGTGAAAAGAAGCCTTAAAGTATCCCTGGTTGGTCATCCACATCCATGATCCTATGATGAAAGGAAGAAGATGGAATCTTCAGAGAATGGAATCTATAGAAAAATCCATGGACCCAAGAGCTAAAGAGAAACATGAGGAAGAACATGAAGATTCCAAGAAAGAAAGAAAATCCAGAACAACCAGTCATTTTATCAAGAATCACAAGATTACCAGCCTGATATGAACTCACTAAAAGAAATCAAGCAGAGGAAGTGAAAGTTGTGATAAAAAACAGTGTATGAAAAACTTATGAATGTAAGAATTATGAGATCCAGAACTAGAGGTTCTCCCAAATGGAGGGAGAAGACTATGATGATTGTGTGTTCCAGTAAACTAGACATACCACTACATGACCCATTATATCTTCCGCAATATCCATGGGTTGGAATTGACATCAGATGAATGCAAAAGTTGTTCTCCAGAATAATTAAACAAAGAGCGTATGTAGAGAAACCTCAAGGCTTTGAGGTATACCAGAAAGAGACCCTTGTATGTAGATGAAAGAAGATTTTGTACGGACTCAAACAACTTGGTGCAAAGATTCTCATGCACAGCAAAAGCGTGGTGAAAATATTCTATGATAAAATTCAGAAGGGTTACTCAGAAGTCTAGGATGATGGATTGCTAATCCATGACAAACTCTCATGATGAAAGAAGAAGTGCCACATGGATATGTTCCAGTTTGAGTCTTGCCATGATGTTATGAGCTAGCAAAAAACAAAGGAGCTGAATTCAACTATGATATACTACAATGATCAGAGCTATATGAAGCCTTCAAAGAAAACCAGTGTTCCAGAAAGACCGAAGTACATTGATATCAAGCATTACATTCTCCGCGATGAAGTCCAGAAAAGAGAAAGTAGTTCTCCAATATATATCTTCACAGATGAGCAGATAACCAGACATTTTGGTAAATCCTCTGCCCAAGATGAAAGAGTTTGTGTGCTCAAGGTGGAGCTCATGGAGACAACTCCCAGGTTGGGAGGGATCACTGATGTGTTATTGACTTATGGACAGTCATTTTTCAGTTTGAAAAATGGTCCAGGATGAGCAGTTTCTTTCCAGTTCAGAAAGTGGTTTGATATTTCTGATGGACAGGAATTTTCCAGTTCGAAAAATGGTCCAGATCGAACTGTCATTTTTGTAATGAACATGGTTCAATGGATTGTTGATGTACCATATACATCAATTTCCCATTGTGGTTAACAAGAGGAATGGTCTAGGAAATTATCTCTTCTTGACAGTCACTCTCAGTGGTGGTCAAGAAGACTGGTCTGCCTCGCCGGACAGTCATTATTTCGAAGCTCAGAGTTGTGAGCAGTTTCAAAGAATGGTTCGTTGTGGAGGTTGGTATAGGACAATCATTTCCTTAGGAAATGGTCCAGATAGTCATTCCCTAGGGCAGATTCATTCTCTCCAGGTTGGAATTTTTTTAGTCTTGGAGGAATGGCCCATATAGGTGAATGGCCCAGGTTCAACAATTAGGGATAGACATTCCCTAGGGTAGACTCGTTCTCTCCAGGTTGCCCTTTGTTTAGTGTCGGAGGAATGGCCCGGGATAGGGAATGGTCCAGGCTCATAAATCGGCACAATTGTTCTTCCTTGCTTGAGAAGAATAGTCCAAATAGCTCATAATTGATGTTTGACCTTCTGAGGGCAGATTCTCTTCCATATCTCACAGATGTGAGTGGAAGAATGGCCCAGATGATTCAGTTTATATCATAACAATGTTTTCTATGCAGGTTGATATTATATGATTGTTATGGAGACTGTATGTCTCTAGACAGTAGATGTATACTACTATGGTGGATGTGTTCCACTTATTGTGACTATACATCATTGATAAAGTACATGTGTGCTACTTGGTGTGGTAGTGTACCACCGGATTGTAGTTGTGCACTACTATGGATAGACACAATTGTTTTCTATTGAATGATATTGTTCTGATTGCCTTGAAGACTATCAATAGTGCTAGAAATGATTATCAGCTAGATGGATGATCAATGGATAGATATTTCCCAGACAGAAAATGGTCCAGGACATTTATTCTTCTAGGACATATGTCTAGATTAGAAGAATGGTTCTTGTGTCACTCTATGGAGTGAGTGGCTTATCCAACATCATGTTTGATTACTCATATGGAGTATGGTTTCGAGAGATGATGCAGCTGATGACATTGATAGTGATGATGGTGCTAATGATCTAATCATGAGATAGTATATACGACTATGTTGATGCTACCAGGTAAATGGTATGTTTGTGCTCAAGACCATTACCTTCAAATACCTCCCTAGCTAGGAGGGAGTGTTGATATTATGGTAGATGCGGGAGTTATTTACCTCCACATGTAAACCTAATGAGAATAGAATATTCCATGAAGAAAGAAGAAACCCTAATTGATTGGTTAATAACCCTATAAGACAAGTCGGCTCAAGGGAATAACTTGTATTAGGTTATTAGCGTCCAAGAGAAGAAGTTGGCTAAAGGAAATAATATATACTAAAGAATTAGTATCCAGAATGAGAAGTCAGCCCATAAAATATTCCAGATTTAGTATAAATACAGGAGGCTAGTCTTCATTATGGTAGGCATTCTCAGAACTACAGAACCAACACTTGTGCGCACTGTAGTTGGCCAGTTTGTGCGCAAGTTTGGAGGAGAGTTGTCGTTGCAGCTCCTGGAGTTAGCAGATTTTGGTTTTGTCTTGGAATATCTCTTGGTTATGGTTTGGACTCTCTTATCATCTCTTTCTTAGTGAACTATCCATGGAGAAAGGTTCACCACCCTTTGTTTGGATATATAGCCTAGGGTTTGCTTCCAGAATGGTTCTCTGTCAAGGTTAAGGTGCTCGGAGGGTGGCTTCAACCTATGGTTGGGTGATAATAGTGATATTGTCTATGGTAAAATGAGCACATTCTAACACATCCAATATGTGAGGACCTATTCCCAGATCTTCCAATTTGATGGGAGGAGACACAATGACCACCTCCTTGACAATAGTTAGTGGGATAGATTATCCCACATCTACTCCTTTGACATGTGGATTTTCCACTTAGGAAATGGTTTCAGTCACATCACTTCCTTCCATGAATATACCAAGATTTAGTATGCTTGATATGTCCTCACAAGTTCTCACATCCATATTTGTTTTTGACGAGGGGGAAGGGGGGGGGGAGGAGCCTTGGTTTTACCACTAGAAGTGGGTTTCTACCTATTTCTAGTATTCCCATAGGTAGACCAAATGTTTTTTTTCCATTTGGTTGGAGTTTCAATCCTGGACCTGGTCCTACCACTAGTGTTTTAACAATGATGTAGGTAGTAATATCATTAGGGGCAGTAATATGGGGGGATTTTCAATTCCATCAAGATCACAAGGTCCATCATATTTCTATCAAAAATCATTCACTAGCACACAATTTATTTTCTTGGAGACTTTGAACCCACCTCATTTATCTAGGTTGACAAATGACCCCATCAAACACCACCCTTTGTGGCTAACAATTCCTATGAAGCTACCATATGATATTCCTAAATTTAACATAAATCATGTAGAATATCTGTCCACACACGCCATGACTTATCACCTATGGTGTTCTTTGAAGTCATTGGTGGATGATAGAATTAGGTTGTGGCTTTCCCAAATGACCTTGATAGGAAGTGTCACTAAATGGTACAATTAATTATAGGGAACTTTGTTTAGTGACTTTTTATTCTTGGAAATGGTGTTCTTGATGCAATTTCAACTCCAATTATGGTATGAGAATGGAACATAAATTTTGACGTCATTGAGTCAAAATATTGCTACACATATTTTTGATCATATTCCTGAATGGAGATGGAAATGTAGGATCATCAAAGTTAGAATTATAGATCGATTGTTATCATATTGGTTCATTAAGTATTTATTTCCACCAATTTTCAAGGATGTATCCATGTCAGGGGTAGTTACTGAGGATCATGCCATTATGCATGCTTATCATTTATACTTTATTTACTCTCAATTTGGCACATTGTATGATATCATTCCACATGCTCCCAAGTCATCAACAAATCCAATAAAATCTACTCCATGTCCCATGATTCTATTGGCTAGTTGACTAGATAGATGAGTCAAATGTCCATCTCTACATATCCACCCACAATTATTCCAACACCTCAAAATACCATATTCCATGCTTATAACTCTGACATTAATTTTGTGCAATCCACTAATTTTAATAATGCTCAACAACCTAGGGGTAAGAAAAAGAAGAAGAAGAATTATTATCCTAGGAAAGGGACTGATCAAACTCAAAATGCCAATGTAGGAGGAATGAAGTAGAATAATAAATTGAAGTTTCCTTGCAATATTTTCAATGGATACCATCTCATCCATCGATGTCCTCGGATGGAAGATATTCAATGCTATTTATCTCAGAAGGGAGCTCCAAAAAAATCCACTACTCTAATGAATCCATTATCACCATAACATCACACATAGCATCGACAAATGGTCATGTCAAACCTTGCACCTCTATAAGGGGGCAAACAGGGTAACCCATAGAATGAGGGAAATAACTCAAATTCAAATGTTTACATGTGTGATCAAATGATTAATCTGCAAAATCAAGATCATAATTTTAATTATCCTGAGAGAAGTCCTTCAGATAAGGATCGATATTCATCTCAACATAGTGGCCCTTATAGATAGATAAGCCATCATTTTATATAATTCTTCACCCACCTAAGGGTGTTCCATGACGGTTGGCACATAATCCTAATGCACATGCTACCCATAATTACAGTATTGTGGAAGATTTGTCCCAAGCAACATGTGCCATGTCTACCCTAGAAGTCCTTCAAAGATGCCCCATGCAAAGGAAACCATTGTTTTCTTCTATATTCAGAGTAAATCCCTTGGATACTCACTTAATTAATTTTAACATTGACTAGAGTCAACCTAGGTTCCCCCAACAAATCGCTTTTCAAATTCAAGTGATTTTGTGTGGGAAAAATATCTTCAAAACTATTTTCTATGAAGGAGCCTTGACTTGCATCATGTCATTGTCATGTTGGAAATATTTAGGTTCTCTAGAGCTCATTTAATAAAACACCTTGTTAAAATAATTCGATGGTTATATGTTTAAGCATCATAGAATCATCAACACCTTCCTTATTGAGTTAGGTGGAAAGACTATTTCGATTGAAGTCAAAGTAGTCGACACCCTACTAGATTATAATATTTTTTTAGGGTATAGTTGGTTCTTCATGATGAAAGTTGTAGTTTCCTCAGTCTTTAGGGTCCTCTGTTGTCCTCATGAAGGGAAAGTAGTTACTATTGATCAATTTTCCTATTTTACTCTTGATTCTAGGAACATTTTTTATATGAGCGTTCTATTCGTCAATAGGTCCATGAGTGTTTATGATAGTATTGGTGTTGTCATGTTCAAGGATTCATCATTAATGGGTACATTTACCCTACCTCCACCATTCAATTCTTCTCACACATTTTCTATATGTATGATTTGTTTGGGTGTTACTGAATCATAAGGTAGTTCCTTGGATTATAAATCAATTTTGTCCAACATGTTAGGCATTCAATTAGATCCTTGGCTAGTACCTAATCATTTGGAAGTAGAATCATTTGGATCAAGTATGTCGTTGAGTGTGGTAGAGATTTCCTATAAAGTGATCTAGTCAGATTTAGATAACCTTGATTAGAATCTCCAATAGGATGTGGAATATGGTCAATACACTTTACTCATTTGGGATATCAACCCTCCCAATTCACGTGACTCCTTGGATTTGGAGTTACCTATAGACGAGGGAATCCTAGAAGTCATGACTACGGTCAATAAATCATGGGATGACATGCATAACTGATCATAGTTTCTTCCCGAATTGGAATAGTCAGAGGGTGATGTAAAACTTCTTGATTCAAGATAGGGGGCATTTTTTGGGTCATCCAGTGAAATGCGTCTTAACCAGATTGTGTTTTGGAATCCTCTTTCATATCTTTCCATCGAATTCTCCACTCCAATCCATGTCAAATATGAATTTCTGCCCATGTCTTCTTTGACATCATTAAGGAGATACAATAGCTTGTGAGTCTACTAAGTGTGTTTTTCATCAAGTTGTTCCTAATAGTGACCTAGTTCTCGTTCACAACCAGAATCATGATATGTTAGGAATGTGGGAATTTGAACCTATATTATGCGGCCTCGGCATGGTGTGTCATATGTTGTCGATAAGGTCCCATGCATTTAGGGATTACGGAAGGAATTTCTGGCCCATCAATCACAATAGGATCTACCTGAGAAAGTGTTATGCATAAGACATCAAGTGTGTAGAGATTTGTACCATATTATACTTTTAAGAATTTTTTTTCAAAGTTTTGTATTAAAGAGCATGAGTTGTTATTAGAGGTTTATATTGGATTTATTAATTTATGGACTAGTGTTTTTTATCATGTATAGAGGACTTTGGATACATTTTATTTAGTACTTTTTGGTTATGTTCATTCAAAATTGTGAGGTATGTGTTCTAAATTGGCATACAGAGATATGTTTTTCCCTACATTATAATCTTGCATTATTAATTGTCACTTTTGCTAATGTTATTCCTTAGGTTCAACCCTACTAGGTTGCAACATTATCCCTTCTCTTTATTGTGTATCATTACTTGTGTGGTAGTGCCTACCCTTCATGGGGTGCCTTAGTTAGAATTCCATTTTCCTTCAGCACCCATCTTTCAACTATTTGTAGGCCCGGGAACCCATATTTAGCCACAACATGACTAAATATTGAGATCCCATTCTTCTCTCTTAATATTTTTTTTGGCAATGTCCCAAAGGGGCTCCCATAATCATTTTTGTTGCTTTATAGTTGCATATGATTATTGTTCCTTATGTCCTGGTGTATACTACTATTCTATTGTTTGATTTATCTTGCTTACAACCATTGTAGTCACTTGTGACCTCTTATCGTTTGCATCAATGTTTCTCCATTTTGTGACCTTTAACCTTGGAGAAAATATCTGTGAGTTGACATCATTTTCCCAACACATTTTTTGTAATTTATTTTCATAGGTCAATTCCATGTGCTTGGAACGTATTTGCAAGCCATTAAGCCACTCATTTTCTCCATTGTATCATACTTTTATCCCCTTTTTCATGCTCATAAAAAAATGAAAAATACAAAATAAAAGAGAGGTGGGGGGGTAGGGAGATATTGATACTTATTCATATTAGTGGAATATGTCATTTTCTTTCACCCTTGAACATGTCTGATCCGTCAGGATTTTTCGAAATGACTATGGTTGAGTTTTATTCGCATGCATTAATTGACCATTGGAAAACTTAACGAAAGAGCGAGAAAAGAAAATGCATTATACAGCCATTAACATATTTCAGATCTGAAAAACAATGAAAATCAGCAAACCATAATGCACAAGTTTGATAACGGAGTTCGGCAACTTTGCCTACGTCTCCGGGCCTTTTCTCTGTGAGGGAGGCTTCGTTATTTATTTTTGAAAGCTTATTAGTACATCTTTACAATTTCCGATTGGCTCCTAGACTGATCGGGTCTTGTTTTCCATGATCTCTAGAATCTCGCACAACTTACGGCACCTGAAACGGATATACCGAACGCTCAGAAATCGTCCGACAGCATCTCTACCTCAACAGCTCCTCTGCCTCAAACTGGCTTTATCTTGGCCTTGCATCAGCATCTCTGCTCTGAATGTTCTCCAAAAGCTTACCAATGGCCTCAACATAGCCTTGGTTAAATAGTTGGGAAAGTTGGTTGCAATCTCCAACTTCCTCCCAAGAATTAGGCTCTAAAAAAGCCCAATAACCCTTAAAAAAGGATTAATTACATTAAAATTACACAAAGTGGTTGAAAACCCCACTTGTAACTATATGGCAGTTTGAAAACGGACTTAAGCCCCCTTAACCTGGGCGCGCGCTCCTTAAACCGGTCATATGCAAGTTTATATGGCCAAGCGCTAGCCCTTTGGGCTAGCGCTGGCCCTTAACCCTTTGCACCTGGTCGCATGACTTTTCATAGAACCGTGCTATAATATAACCGTTACATTAAAACTGTAACCATAACCGTTTGCATAAACATACCGCGCTCTGTTTAAAACTCCCCGCCGTATGGTCATATGTTAATACACATAACCGGGGTCGGGGCTAAGCCCCGGCCCTACACCCCGCGCAAAACACAAAGTTCAAACTTTAAATATAAACCAATTCGTTCATATAACAAGTACTAATACGCGGTAGAGCGGTTACCGGAACTTTGTTAAGTCGTTGGCATAGTGGAGGTCACCGGTTCGATACTGGTCGGCCCCAAACAAAACTTTTGACATAGCCGTCATTGGCTAATCCCGGGGTGCCACGTGGCAGCCGCTGATTGGGCCACGTGGCACCTTACCATTCGCCCAAATGGTGCCACGTGTCAGTATTTGATTGGCCCACGTCGTCTGCCGTACTGCCACGCGTCAACCTGCCACGTCATCTTTCGTACGTCCAGTCATCAAGCCACACAAGCCTGCCGCGTTATCTGTCATACGATGCTGACATCATCCTGTGCCACGTGTCACCCTTCCAGTGGTGACACGTGTCACCTCGGGATTGGTCCAACCGTACGCTGAAAATGCCAAAACTGCCTGACACGTGTCACTGCCTGAGGCTGCCACGTGTCCTGTACGGACATCACCACTTGTCATCTCCTGAGACTGCCACATGTCACCTGTACGAACATGCCACGTGTCCTGTACGTACTGTACGGACAGGTACAGTCAGCATCCCAAAATTTTCCCTGTTTGGCTCGGCGGACAGAATGCGATATCTTCCTCATACGGACTTCGTTTGACATAAAAATTATACCACCGGAATCAGGAAGCCGAGACGGACGCAATGGTGTTGGTTTCGTTGGATTCCGAGCACTTTCATTTTTGAGCATTTTTCATGCCCTGTCAGCCTTCTGAATCCGATTTCGGATCACACCTCCCAACAATAAGACCTTTTGGTCCCCAAAAGGTTACAGACCACTCGACAAGCTCAGGATAGGCCACCCGGCTTGCTCTCTGTCTCTGAACTCAGTCCTGTGCACCTGCCTCATCACGATCATCTGTAACACAATCATGACAACTGACAGTATATTGTTAGCCATTTCAACCCTGTCACATCTTACTGAAGCTACTATCATCCATGTAGAAAACATTGCTAATGACAGTATTAAGAAGACGACTGCAAATAAACTGATACTCTTTAGATATCTGCATGACATGAACTTATCTTTAAGCAATCGATGATTGACAACCATATCTTGTTCTTGCTTAAGATTAATTACTTCACTTGAAACAACTACATTCGTTAACTGTTCCCCTGTTTGAAGTGTTTTAACATGATGAGAATGAACCACATAATCATGACCTGCTTTAGTGAACTGATATTGATTTTTAGTTCTGTAGAAGATTTCCTTACGATCAAACAAGTATGGACTACCTAAGATCATCCCACATTCTTTTAATGACACAACATCACAAGTTACTTCGTCCACATATTTAGATGAGATTGCAAATTTGATTGTGCATTGTTTAGTTATGTGCATCTGATGATGATTGCTCATCCATTTAAGTGTGTAAGGCCTATGATGCATTTGTGTTTTTAATCCCAATTTCTTAACTAACTCTTCTGAGATTAGGTT
>ML792466.1:332338-343597 GCA_009831015.1 Picea engelmannii | reverse complement strand
CCGGCCCTACACCCCGCGCAAAACACAAAGTTCAAACTTTAAATATAAACCAATTCGTTCATATAACAAGTACTAATACGCGGTAGAGCGGTTACCGGAACTTTGTTAAGTCGTTGGCATAGTGGAGGTCACCGGTTCGATACCGGTCGGCCCCAAACAAAACTTTTGACATAGCCGTCATTGGCTAATCTCGGGGTGCCACGTGGCAGCCGCTGATTGGGCCACGTGGCACCTTACCATTCGCCCAAACGGTGCCACGTGTCAGTATTTGATTGGCCCACGTCGTTTGTCGTACTGCCATGCATCAACCTGCCACGTCATCTTCCGTACGTCCAGTCATCAAGCCACGCAAGCCTGCCGCATCGTCTTCCATACGATGCTGACGTCATCCCGTGCCACGTGTCACCCTTCCAGTGGTGACACGTGTCACCTCGGGATTGGTCCAACCGTACGCTGAAAATGCCAAAACTGCCTGACACGTGTCACTGCCTGAGGCTGCCACGTGTCCTGTACAGACGCCGCCACATGTCATCTCCTGATACTGCCACATGTCACTTGTACGAACGTGCCACGTGTCCTGTACGGACTGTACGGACAGGTACAGTCAGCATCCCAAAATTTTCCCTGTTTGGCTCGGCGGACAGAATGCGATATCTTCCTCATACGGACTCCGTTTGACATAAAAATTATACCACCGGAATCAGGAAGCCGAGCCAAACGCAATGGTGTTGGTTTCTTTGGATTCCGAGCACTTTCATTTTTGAGCATTTTTCATGCCCTGTCAGCCTTCTGAATCCGATTTCGGATCAATGTCACCTATTTGCATCATTGTCTTACAGTTGGGATATAGTTTTCTTTAGGAGTTGTACCATGATTATGAGTTGTCTACTCCTTCGAATGGTTACTCTTCCAGTCACTATGGAGAGTGCTTTAGTGCCTCATGTATTATTTCACCATATAATTGGTCCTTTTGATTCAATGTTTCCAAGTCATCATTGCATCATGCTATATGTTCAAGGGAAGTTAAATCTTGATTCGACCATTCTACAATCTTGTTGACCTTTCATATCGACCATCCATGTGTTAGTTGTAATTGGTGATTTTTATCCTCTCAAAATATCTCTCTAGTTGTTTCATGCTGATTGATGGTCGATCCATTAAGTCCCTCCTTCAATGGATCTCTTCCTAACAACACTAGCACATTATCTAGGAAGTTGATCTAGAAAATAAATAATACCTTGGAACCTGCAATCATTAGTGGAAACACTCCTTGTGATTGATATTAGGTTTACATAATTGACCCTTGAATGATTGATTCTATGAGTGTTCAAAATTAGATATTATATTCACACTCATTCGATTGTACTAGGTACATTGGGGTCCATTTTTATTATTTGTGGGTCTCCTCGCATGTATTAATGGTATTCATCGATAATTGGAAATCAATGTATATTTTAACCTTGTACAATTATTTACTACAAATACATTCTTAATAAAAATAGAAAAGACACAATGGCACACACACACATTACATAAATATTTTTACCTTGGAAACCCAAACCGGGAAAACCAACTACCTATTTAGTGTCCTACCTCTAATTCTTTTCATTCATCATATTCTTCATTGGTTACAACACAATATACATATAGGATCTCATGGCATACAAACCCCTAATCCATTTAACTATATTAGTCAACAACCCTAATTCCTTAACTCGAATTAGAAAACCATCGGAGAAAACCATGTGCCAAAAAATCACAAAAAAATGACGTAAAAAACTGCCAATTTTTTTTTTTTTTTTCCCGAACCCCCTCATAGGGGGGGAGGGGGTAGGCCGCCCCCCGCCACCCCCTAAGGCTCCCATATTATTTTACAGTACATGAGACCAATATTGAAAATAATATAACACATACTCATCATTCTCCCACTTGTTTTATTTACATAGTACAATGGGGTTATAGGATTACATAGTCAACAATATAGGGAAGAAATGACCATATATTCTCTACACCAATAGAACATCTCAGTGCTCACACATTTTTTTAATGAATATGCAACATTCTTCAAAGTTTCTACCTTCATCATCAACACCTTTTTTTCTTCAACCATGTCTCTCACAAATTGATACTAAACATTAATATGCTTTCTCTTTGAATGATAAGTTGGGTTCTGCACTAGGAATATTGCACTTTGATTGTCACAATATATCCTTACAATTTGATGTACCAACCCAATACTTGAACACAATATCTGTAACCATACTTCTTCATTGCTTGCGTGAGTGGATGCCATGCATTCAACTTCTGTAGTTGAGAGTGAAACTACATATTGTCTTTTGCTCATCCAATTGATTGCTCCTCCAAATAGGTTAAACACATACCCACTTGTATATGTTCTGCGTTATAGTTCTCCAGCCAAGTCTGCATCAACAAACCCATGTATGTACAACACTATGTACAATCTTGGTCTTCCTTGGTATCACAATCCATAACTAGTAGTGCCATGCAAATATCTGAAAAAAAATCATTTTTACTGTTGTCTAATGCTCCTTCCTTGGTCTTGACATATACCTGCTCAAAACTCCCATTGCATGTGAAATTTTAGGTCTAGTACAGAGCATTACATACATTAAACTACCAATTTCACTATCACATGAAACACAAGACATGTACTCTTCCCCTTCCTATGTCTTGGGACACTCATCTACAGATAACTTTACATCGACAAGAATAGGAACCTTGACCGATTTACATTCCTTCATATTAAACCTCTGCAATATTGTCTCAACATATTTCCTCTGATTTAACCAAATTTTCCTGTTTACCTGATCTCTTTTCATTTCCATCACCAAAATATAATTTTTAGCACCAAGATCCTTCATGTGAAATATAAAGGACAATTGATTTTTCACTTCTTGGATAATTTCCTTGTTATTTCCTATCAACAACATATCATCCAAATACAAGAACAAATAAATAATATTATCACCAACTAATTTGAAATACCCACAATGATCTTCTTTTATCCTTGTGAATCCAAGTCCCAACCATCCTTGATGAGTGTTTTAACCAATAGAGGGACTTTTTAGCTTACATACCAACTCTTACTTTCCCTTCACAACAAATCCTTATGCTTGCTTCATGTAGATTTATTCTTCCATATCCCCATATAGGAACGTTGTCTTCAAATCCATCTGTTCTGCTTCAAAATCAAATACAACAACAATAGATAAAATAAATCTAAAAGAAATTAACTTGGTAATGGGAGAAAAAATTTCACCAAAGTCAATTCCCTCTACCTATGAATAACCTTTTGCTACAAATTGGGATTTGTTTTTCTCCACTTTACCTTTTGCATTCAACTTCTTCTTAAACACTTATTTCATGCCAATGGGATTTCTTCCAGTCAAAAATTCTACTAGATCCCAAGCCTAATTCTTGTTCAAGGATGTCATTTTTTGACGATGGCCTTTTTCCAGAGTTTTCCATCTTTTGAATACATAGCCTCCCTAACAGCTCTAGGATCATCATCAGTAATAGACAAAGAAAAATTTGAACGAAAATCAATTGGAGTATACCTTTTATATTTCCTTATTTATTGAGCCAATATTTTCAATACTAGATTATGAGGACCTTCTTCCTCTGATTCATGTTCTTTTCTAGAGTCTGATTCATCATCCTTTAACTCAAACTCTATTTTCTTTGGTTGTTCCTTCCTTGGTAGGAATTCCTATTTGACAACATATTTGATTTATCTAAATACCACATCTCAGCTATACACTACCTTCTTAGTTTTTGTGTTCCAAAGCTTATAACCTTTCATACCATCTTTATGCCCAATAAAGATACAATTTTCAGCCTTTTATCTAGCTTACTCTTGTTTTCCTTTGGAACATGAACATAGGCCTCACATTCAAATACCATGAAATGTTGAAGAGAGGGTTTCTTACCAGTCCATAACTCATGTGGATTCTTTTGATCCAATGTTGATGAGGGTGATCGATTGACCAAGTAACATCTAGTACCCACAACCTTTGCTCAGAATTATTTTCCTCACCCAACACCACTAAGTATGCACCTTGATTTTTCCATTAGAGTCTTGTTCATCCTTTTTACAAATCCATTATGTTGAGGTGTATATGGAGTAATCTTATACCTTGATATACCTCACTTCTTACATAATTCTCCAAATTCATTTCTGTAAAAATCTCCACCATTATTCTTCCTCGACACCTTAATTATTTTCTCTGTTTGATTCTACAGAAGATCCTTAAACTCTTTAAACTCGTCAAAGACTTCCAACTTGTTCCCGAGGAAATATATCTAATAATTCCTTGAGAATTCATCTATAAATGAGACATAGTACACATATTTTCCCATTGATGGAACTGACATAGGTCTAAAGACATCATTGCGCACCAACTGTAAAATTCACTCTACCCTTGTTGCACCAAAGGGGAATCTTACCCGATTCTGCTTCCCATATACACAATGTTCATAGAAATAAAAATCCACAGAGAATTTAGACATAAATTCAACCATACCTTTACCATGTAATAGTCAAAATCCCTTATATCAGATATGCCCCAGTCTTTGACTCCACAACATAGTCTTTTCTCTAGAGACTATAGGAGTTTTTCCTTCTTCAGATCCAATATTAGGAATAATGGAACTATTACACCCATCACCAATAGTTCTTACATATAGCTTATATAGAGTTCCAAACCTAAATCACTTCAACAACACCATTTCTCCTCGAACCATCCTGTAAGTTTCTTTCTCAAACATTGTTTTTACCCCTACATCATCCATTTTGATTACAGAAATCAAATTTCTAGCCAAACCTAGGATGTGTAGAACACCAGGGAATGTTCTAATCCGTATCCATGAGCTTCAACTTGACTTTTCCTTGTCCTATGATTTTGGTTGTTGAGTCATCACCTAGGAAAACATCACCCTCGTCATACCTTTCATATTCACAAAACCACTCCACGTGAGGAGTCATGTTAAAGGATGCACCTGAGTCAACCAACCATGCCTCATGATCTGCATGTGTGATTGATGACGCCAGGTACACATCCCTTCTTTCTTCTGCTAAGGTTTTAGTTTCTTTAGAAGGAGCATCTTCGGATCCCTTCCCTCTCTCAACACTTTTGGATCTACATTGCTTCTTGAAGTACCCTACTTTTCCACATATACGACATACCATTACAAAAATTTTGAGAGATTTAGATCTTCCCTTAGATTCATGTTTCCCACTTGAGGACTTAGATATATTTCTTTCCTGGGAGTGTCCTCTTGCAAATAATGCGTATGTGCTCTATCTTTCCATATTTTTCTTCCTCATCTCCTCCAATAACAAGGATGATACCACATCATAGAAAGTCAAAGTAGTTGAATTACTACCTATGGCCACAACCATACTAACCCATGAGTTTGTTAAAGAGAACAATAAACTAATACAATTATCTTCATTAGAAATATTAATATCAATAGATAATAGCTGACTTACCACAATATTTAAGGCATTCATATGCTCTGTCATTGAGTCTCCATCTTTCATCCTCATGTTATAAATATTATTCCATAGGAACAATTTATTTACCAAGGACATAGACTAATACAAATTCCCCAACGTATCCCATAATGTCTTGTTTTTAGCTTCCCTGGACACATTCAGTGATATTGAATCTAAGAGACACAACCAGATTGTTCTCTTTGCCTTCTGATCCAACTTTTTTCATTTTTATGTTGATGTTCTTGTAGGTACAATACCGAGATCCACCATGATCCATTCATCTTTGTATACCAATAGATATTCCATCTTGAACTTCCACGACTCAAAACATTTCCCATTAAATTTATCGATCTCTATTTTCAAACTTCTCGTTATTTATTTTCACCTAAAGAATCAATACCATATATCTCCCACTGTAACAAGGATTATGACGGACCCAAGCCAAACCATTAGCCACAAAGGCACCCCCTTGAAGACAAAAACAACTCGGATGCCCTTCTTAATAAAATAAAAAATATATACAATGGCACACACACATTACACATATATTTTTACCCTTGAAATCGAAATCGGGAAAACCAACAATCTGTTTAGAGACACACCTTTAATTATTTTCATTCATCATCTTATTATTGGTTGATGTATGTTTGTACGTACTTCATGATTCCTTGAGTTGTGAGCTCCTTCCTTAATCCACTCATTGGCATGTCTTTTGTTATGTATTTCGGCCATCGTTTCCTCTTCTAACCTCACACATTAGGGGGCATTTGTTACAATCGTATTTTCAACTCTAGGCCTTGAAGAAAATACAACAATATAATAAAGATAAAACTATAACTTGTACCAAGGAAATTTCTTGTAATATGACATAAAAGATCATGGCCACACTTTTCCTAGAAATAAGGGAAACTTGGCGTGGCTTCCTCATAGACAAGTCATGGTTGATCATTGTTTTCCCATACCAAACTCGTTTCCACCCCTTATATCTTCTAGAATTAGAGAGTTCCAAGGAGATCAACAAGAGATGGGTTGAGCATGATGCATTATTATGAATGGTCCTTGTGCATGACCTATTTTCACCTAGTTCACATGCTGTGAACCTATCTCTATGTTCCTCTAAGTTCCTATAAGAAGAGGAAAAACCAGGGGGATGAGCACAATGAAAATAGAGTCTAAGCATACTTATGCTGATGAAATTGAGTGAGAGTCCTTGGTCACCATTTCTCCATCATAGTTGGGTGTTGGGAATCAACACAAGTGAGGTGATAAGCCTAGGTGAGAGATAAGTTTTTCTTCTTTCCACGATACAGTGAGTAGCTTCATTTATTCCAACCAAGCAAGTGCGAATAAGGAGGAGTTCAAGGGCTTGGAGCAACAAGTACAACAAGCTTCGCTCAAGGTAATCATTCCAGTTGTTGTAATCCTCTTTATTTAATATAGATCTATGTTCTTCGCCTTCCAAATTCTTTGTTAATGATCAATGTTATGTTAATGATTTGATTTTGGTGGATTCTAGTAGTACTTGGGATAATAGATGAGATCTACTTTCATGCAATTTTATTTGTGTATTCCATATGATTTGAGAAAGGTTTTCTAGTTGTCTGATGTGTATGTTAGCAGGTAGATAAAATTTCTAGGAGATATTCCTCAAGCGAGATCTTCCAATGATACGATTGGACAACCTTCGAGTTAAAGGTGAGTTATTCCATCTTATTTCCTTAACTTAGTATGCTTGTTTGAATTATATCTAGGAGGAAAATCATAGTGATGTATCCTCTATCTGTCTCTGTCTGTGATAAGATTAGTGGGAGGGTTTGTCTATTTGTAGATGAATTTCTCTACAACACCATGGGGTTACAAATAATTTTCAATATTGAATAAGTGACCTGTGAAAACTTTTAGAAAATTCTAAATCAATTTTACATAAATATAATATTATCTAGAAAAGTAAATTAGTACATAGTCAATAAAGGTTTTGTCTTTGAGAAAAGATATAAAGAAAGGTGTCACATAATCATTAATGCTTTTAGGGAACAAGCCATCGAAGTGGAAAGTCTTCAAAACTTCCCCTCAACCTTTAGAAACCACTTCCCTATTTCCTCAATCAAATAAAAATAGAGAGGTCAAAATACATAATCAATTGCTGCAACAATTGATCTAGGAAAGGCCCATAATTAGGGAAATTCAATTTTATTTTGGGAGGGAAAGAGGGCATTGATATGCTTTGAAAATTATTGGATTTGATTTTCGTCCAAACATCCAAGTCTAGGAATCACCTTCATCACTTCCTATGGAATTTCCCCATTTATTGACAACATTTGGGCTCAACCCAAGCTCAAATTAGGTAAAAATGCCTTTGACCTACACTAGTGTTCAATAATTTCAAGGTACAACATGGTATTGAATTTGGCTACAAACTAACAATGATTTTTTTTCCCTGTGGATAAAATTTCCTCTCTTTTGGAAAAACAATTAGGCCAAAATTGAGTTGTATTTGATCCCCAAACAACCATGGGAACCTATTGGTATTATGCACAATTTTTCCTCAAAACATTATATTATTGACATCTTAATGAAACTCTGATTTTTGGGATGTTGTTAGTGTTCTATGTTCATGTGCTCGGAAGAGTGAAGGGTCGGCTACAATTGTTGGCCAAAAGTACCTAGAATTTCCCCTTTGATTTGGGACCTTGAACCTAGGAGTTTTCTTCTGAAAGAAGGGAGTGGGGAACCCAAGGAAAGGAATAATGTTCGAGTTCAAGAAAAGGAATGAGAAGGAAGATGACATAGAAACAAACAAATAAATAAACATACACATAGAGACAGAGGGTATGGTACCACGAAGGAGCATACAGAGCTCATGTGCATAGAAATGAGAAAAAAGAATGGGAATTTTCATAAGGAAAATAGGAAGCTTTCCAAAGACATGAATGATCAACCCTAGAACATATAATACCCATATCCAAACTAGAGAAGAATGGGCTACAGGTTGGTGCATGCTGGAAAGAAACAAACACTGGTAAGGGGATGGTGTTGAGGGACTATGTAGTAGAGAAACAACTCCCTTGTCCAGAGGAAATATAGATGGGAAGGTGCATGGTAAGCTTATGGAAGCCTTGATCTCAATGAGAAGAGGGGATTTTAGTTTTTGACTGTGTAGTGAAGGAGAGTAACCTTTGTAACCAATTCCATAACCATATATCCAACTTGTGAGAGTTCCCTAGTGGTATCATGGCCTATCACATTGGTGGCTTGTTTTAGAGAGTATAAGGGAAACATAGACTATGGTTGGGTGGAAAGCCATTCACCCTCACTCAGTTGGTTGGTTGAATTTCAAACTGAAACAAATAAGTGTTTCTCAATGTAACTAGTAAATGTTTATTAATGAATATGAATTACACTATGTTCTCCATGTTAGCTTTATATGTTGAATGAATGTTAAGTTTAATTTTAATGGTGTAATGAATCCCCTTCCAAGGATTAAATGATTTCCTATGATAATTGTGCATGGTAGGTACAACAGAGACTCGTAACCCTATGTATCCTAGAAACACTTCTTACCATTGTAGGGCCCATATATATATATATATATATATATATATATATATATATATATAGAACCATTATCTTGTAATCACGACCATTTTTAGTGATTTATATGCAAATCCCTAACGAATTTGAGAAAGAGTTTATCAAACTTAGACAAGAATTCCACCCCAAGATTATCCCACCAAACAAGACAATAACATCTAAAGGAAAAAAATTATGATCCTTCAAAAATGAATTTAACTTAGGGATCATGGATACCCTAGAATCAATGGTTTCCTGAAATAGGACCAAATTAGTCTTTTCTTTCTCCATCAATCGTTTTAGGGACACTAGTTTTCCCTAGCCCCCTATCCCCCAGACATTTGTTGAAAGAACTTTCATTTGGACCCCTCTGTGGGGACTTTTCGTTCTCTAAGGGCCCCAAAAAAAGAGACTTGCTTGCCTTCATTAATTTATTTAATAGATTTTTCCTACGCAAAATTGAGAGTAGACTTTCAACGTAAAGGGATCATGACTGAACCTGGAAAGGTGTCCATGTCGAGAAACCCATAGAGTTATAGAGCCTTCATGGATTGTCCCCAATCCCTAAGATTGTAGGGGCCACCCCTGGAACTACTATTGTAAGAAGAGGTCAAAGGAGCTGAGGAATATTTACAAGGATTCCCCTGAATGGGAACTGAGAGTGCTCCAGGACTATCTCTCTCTCAAGGGTCTATAGTGCCCCTCACTTCTTGGTTAGGAATAAGGGGTTTTCTTCCCCACCACCCAAATTAGGGGGGATATGAGGAAAGATGATTGAAATTCCTTCCCGATGGCCCAAAGCATCAGATAAAGGAAATATAGGTAAGTACTCACTGAAGAAGGTCGAACGAGGCCTCTATCCATATGCACTGGAGTTCATTTAGATGGAGGAGAAAAGGTTCCTAGCTAAGAGCCCACCTAGTTGTAGGAAATATTTTGATTGACTTCAATCCATGGGATCGAAATATCTCCCACCACAAACTTCCCACTATAGCCATGGGGGGCCTCTTCCTTAGCTCGACAAGTTTCCACACCTTGAGAAGTCAAATTCGTAGATTTAGAATTTAAGGTACAAGGTTCTTGAAATTTTGTATGCTAGATCTTCTTCGAAAACCCCAAAGGGAATTACACCACTATGCGGTCATAGATATGGAAATGTGCACACCAAAAAGGCACATGTACATATTCCAATGATTGTATGTAATGCTGAGACACCATGATTAATTCTATCGATTCAAATAATCCCTTCGTCGTATAAACCTCCACCAACATGCGTGTTGGAAAGCACATCCCTCCATGAAGGAAACTGTCATCAACTACTATAGTATTCCCTATACAATCCCATAAGGCATTTATCTCATCCACCGACCTAAATTTTGTGGGTATCCTTGGAAGTTTTACCCAGAACAAGGTTTTCCCCATTGTTTATATGGCTGCATCGAATAATGGGGCTAGGGTTTCAAGGATTGTGGTGAAGAGTCCATGAACGAAATACCTTTCAAAATATCCAAGGCATCCTCCTTCCATCGAAAATCGAACCCACACCATCCTTTTTCAAGAAGGTGACACATAAGTACAAATTCGATCCTGACACACAAAGTTTTGTCCATTGAATTAATTAGGGTATTCAAAGAAACTTTTCTTCTTGAGAATTTCCCAACCAAGAATGATTTTGTTAGGTCCAAAACCTTGTCCAAGCCCACGTCTTTTACAACCACCAATGATATGCCTCCCCCCGTCTCTTCACCACCTTCATTCTCTTCTTTTTTCTTGGGTCAGGATTCTGAGAGTCATCCCCATTTTGTAGAAAACCCTCATCCAAGAGTGAGCCAACAAACCCTAGATTAGAACGAGGGTAATTTTGGTATCTGAAATTGGAAAATTGTTTTCCAAAAGAATGGAGCAAGGTATGAGATCTTTCAAAGTAATGGTTGCTGAATTAAACCCACTGGATCATGGCTACAAACAATAATGATCACCCCCTCCATGACATACATGCAGGGATCCGCCTAAATCCCATCTTCGAAACAATATCCTTTGTAAAAAATGACACAAAATATCTGGATGTGACCCTACACCTCATGTATCTATCTCTACGGTAACTTTAAAAATCCATCAAAAAACCATCTCATGAGCTTCCCTTACCCCATATATATATATATATATATATA
>ML792466.1:309773-327520 GCA_009831015.1 Picea engelmannii | reverse complement strand
TTGATTAGTTGAGTTTGAGTGCACTGACTAAGCTCCTTTAGAATTGTTTCACAAATATATGTGCAACCTTTGTATATACAGATTAAACAATGTTTTCCTGATTGATTTGATAATGTTAGTCTGTTAAAGTTTCTATGTATGTGCGAATCAGATTGTCGGGTTTTTGCAGCTCCTTTGAAATTGTGAACCATGTGCGTGTAAGAGCCAAATTGCAATTGCTTAAATTGTGAACCATGTGCGTGTAAATTTTCAAGCAAGGTCATTGCTTATCATGGATATCATATTTTTGTCTAATATTATTTTCTCGTAAAATTGCATTTTGGTATGTGTGTACTTCCCAAGCCATAGTCAAAATGCCATTGTCTTATAATAGTTTTTTTACTTATTGGAGTTTACATAATGGTTTATTATACATTTTGAATAACAAACAACCCTCAATTATTATCTTTTGAAAAAAATTATTCACTACTTCTGCATTTAGTTATATTAAGTTTTATTGTTCAACATGTATTTCCCAACCAACTCGGCACTGTGTTGCCATGTAACCCTTGTTATTATTACTACACATTGACATGATTAAAATATGTTACCATAAACTTTAGTTTTAAATCATCACATTATCTCATCATTCATCACATTGTTATATCATTGAAAAATGTCACTACAAATTTTATATTTAAATCATCACATCATCTTATCATTAAAAAAAAAAAAACCACCAAATCATTTTAAACTCCTATTACAAACTTAAACTTTATCATATTGTCAAAATTTACAGTATCATTAAAAAAATTTGCTATAAATTTACTTTTTAAATCATCACGTTACCATTTCATTTGAAAATATATAAATTTACATTTTGAACCATCACATTACCATACCATTTTAAAAACATTACATGGTCTTATTATTAACACTATTATTACAACACATTACTATATCATTTAAAAATATTACCGTAAACCTACATTTTAAATTATTACATTGTCCTATAATTCAAAAAATTGTTATAAATTTATATTTTAAATCAATTCAGTGTGAAAACTTACTTTATCATTCAAAAATATATTGCATTAAATTAATTACATCATTTAAAAAAACTTGTTACAATTTATTTTTTTAAATCTCTCATTGTTTTACCATTCAAAATTTTATCATCTTATTCATAAAATCTATAACAAATTTACCTTTTAAATCATCACCAAAAACTTTGTTATAAATTTATTTTTCAATTTAACATATTATCAATCTCATTAGAAAACACATTGTTATAAATCATATTTTTTAAATCATCACATTATCAAATTTAAATGTGAAAAATAAATAATTAAAATTAATATAAAACTATATCAATTAATATTATTAATATAAAAAGTAACTAATAAAAATTATAATATAATACAAAGAATACTATGAACTTAACTGAAAAAATGTAAAAATAACAAAGAGAAAACTGGACAATAGCTTGTCTTGTCATAGCTATCCTTGGGGAGTGAAGGAGTCAACCCTTCTCAAAAAATAATATTTTTATTAATATTGATTTCTATATACATGAAAAAAAATATATATAACATTCTCAATGTGCAAAGATAAAGATGTCCTGTCAATCACAACAAATACAAAAATTCCAAATAATATATAGAATTTATATTTTCTTAAAAATGAGTTAATGTTCTCATACATTGAATGTGTTCTTAAGATGTCCTGTCATACATTGAATGTGTTCTCCCTGTTTGAGGAAAAATATTCTCCTATTAAAAAAACATAAAAATTAAATTACATTATAATATAATATTTAATAATGATATTTATAATATTTAAGACTAATAAATTAAAATAATAAATCTCAAATAAAAATCACTATAATATTTAACAATAATAAATTGAAATAATAGATCTCAATGACAACTCACCGTAATCGACATCCCATCCTAATATCTCTCATCTCCTTACTGTAGTTGTGATTGTTTTTAAAAAGCTATAATTACCTACCATTAAAAAAGTGTGCAATTAAAAAACTACTTTAAAAAAAACTGTGTAATTGAATAAAAATACGGTATAATTAATACATCCTCTGAAATTTTAAATAAAATCGTGTATCAAAATGAAAGTGTATAAATAATACCAAGTTCTCATCTCCCTTCCAATAGTACAAACAGTCAGCCAGAGACCATGGTAGACTAAGTGATAAGATGGCATTTCAGTGTCTGACTCTATTTTCTGGACTCAAATTTAGCAATAAATATTTTATACCTGGTTTCATTTTTTATATTTATGGGGAACTCTACTGGTTTTAGGTCGCATTTATATATAAATTATGTGAATATGGTTTTGGTTCAACTGTGAGATGCACTGTCATGTCACCCACAAAGATTCAATTTCCCTGAGGTACAAAACAGGATTTGCAGCGAGGTGAGAGTACTGCGTCATCAAGAAGATGTTCTTCTCATTAAATGCATCCAAGGTCGTGTTTCACGTCTCACAGGTAACAATTCTATCTCAGTTCAGCTCAAAATACACACTTATAACAATTCTACTTCTCACTGTCATATTATAATTATCACTTCAAGTATGCAGATTTGAAACTAAGTGCAAAGAACTGTAGATTTAGTTGTGGGTTTCAAATGGAACTAACCACAATTCAAATTTTTTATCATCCTAAAGTTTGATAAATCTCAAGGTTAATAATATTTCCGTATATGCCAACCCACTTAACCTAAAGTTTGATAGATCCCAGGGTTGATAATATTTATGTATATGCCAACCCAACTAAACAGAAAAATAAAACAACTAGAGAATAAAAACATTTCATCATAACAAAAAGATGAAAACTAACCACACCTCAAAAATTTTGTCATCTTAGGGTTTCAAACATATTTCATCAAAACGTAAGGATGTAAGAACATAATCTAGTCTCTCTGCATGCGCATTGTCTTCATTAACCATCTGCATTCACAGTATATATCACATTATTACACCATATATCACATTAACCATCTGGATCTGTCTTCATTAACAAATAAATAAAATTATGATTCAACCATACAATTCTCAGATTGATTAACCCAATTCTGCAAAACAGCTCATCTCACCTGAATGTCCTTTGATCTCTGCATAGATGGCATTCATGTTTGGCCCCAACAAACCAAACCAAATCAAAAGGAAAAAATAAAGAAATCCAAAAAAAAAGAGAAAAAATGGTAAAAAAAAGCACATAATAAAAAATTAAACCAATACAAAACAAAATAAAATATGGATGGCCATGTTGAACTCAAATAAAATACCAATAAAACATTCTCGATTCTCTTCACTTATGATCTGCATTCTTCTCCCTTCTCTCTTCTCCTCTACACTGCACTCTTCTATTTTGCTCGGCATTCTTCTCTCTTCCCTTCTCTGCTTTGCACTCCACTCTCCTCTCCTCTGCTCTGCACTGCACTCCAACCCAACCAACCCAAAATATTATGGAGCAGAATGAATAATTATGCTGTGTCGCATTCTCCCTTCTAACCCAAAATATTATGCATCTACTCCATGGCAATCTCTCTTTCTCCTCTCCAACATTAAACCCTAATTCTCTTCTGTGTCTCCCTTCCAAGCAAACGAAACATTCTCCTCTGCCTCTTCCACAATCCTCAAAACAACAATGACATCTGATCTCAAATATATATGTCCATTAATTTCTCAATTCCGTAACGGTCTCTTGCCTTCACGTCATTAACACTCTGTGATGCCCTCATTTTTGGTCGTTAGAGCCTGGCCTTCACTATCTTAACACCCGCTCCTCCATTGTTATTGCATGATTCCCAATGTCAAAAATCTGTTTTAGTGCACACTCCCCGATACGATGTCAAAAATCTATTTTAGTGCACGCTCCCCGATTCAATTTTGAATTTTTCTCAATTCCTCTTGTTTTTTAATACAATATTGAATTTCCATTCCAAATCGGCTTATGTATTTTGAATTTTCATTCCGCGTTGGCGTATGATCAACGTACATTCCACGTCTGCGTATGATCAACGTTTATGTTTTTCGAATTTTCATTCCATGATCGGATTAGCTTTTATGTTGTTATAAGGTTAGTTTTGAAAATTTTATGACACTAGTATGTTTTAAGTATAAGGGTAGTTCTAAGCTTCTAATTTTTTTTAATTTGTTGTTCCTCAATTCTAATTACATTTTTTTGATGATATTATTTTGTTTGATATTTTTAGATTGGGACCTCTCGTATCTATTACTCACATTTTATTTGTGGTTAATGTGTTGTTCTTCAATAATGGGTCCTTAATGGATGCAAAATTCATTCATCCAGCTTTGGATATTAATTCGGGTGCTACTAGGATGGAGGTCAAGCAATTTAAATCTTGTATATTGTTTCATAATATTGTTCTAGATCAAGGAGTTATATTATCTCTCTTTCCATTCCATGTAGGGGATTTTTAAGGTGGTTTTAAATACATTCGTTTTCAATTGAAGCCAAATGAGTATGTAATCAAGGATTGGATTTAGTTGTATAACAAGATTCAAAGCAGGGTGATTCTTGCTACACAAGATGGGTTTCATTAGGAGGTAGATTAACCCTAGTCAAAGCTACGTTGGAAGCAATTATTGTGTATTGGCATCCTCTAGCTTACATTCCTAAAAGTATTTTGCATAAGATCAAGAAAACAATCTTTAGTTTTCTATGGACTCGTAGGCATGAAAAAGAAAAGATGGATCTGGTAAGGTGGGAGAGATTAGCCAAGCCCAAGAAGGAAGGAGATTGGGGCCTTAAAAACACTTTTCTCTTTCCAAAGGCCCATGCTACAAAAAGTTTGTGGAAGGTCATTTTAGGGGAGGTTCTTTGAGGAGATGTTTTACGTCAAAAATACATTCATCCGCTTTCATTTCTGGAATGGATTTGTAACCCAAGAAAATATTGTATAAATGCTTCTATCATATGGAAATCCTTGGTTCAATATTTCCCCTTGGTTGGAGGATGGCTTTCTTGGAAAGTTAGTGATGGAAAAGGTATTTGTTTAGTGGTGGACATGTGGATTGTGGTGGGGGGGGGAGGATTCTTATATGTTTTCTGTGGATATTTTGGACGCCCTTCAAGGGGATTAACAACTTTTCTTTAGCTGGAGTGAAAATAGACAAGGGAGAAGGTCTATGGGTTGAGGGTTGGTTATCTTCAAAAGACCTATGTATGGTGAAGATGGAATCCATTGAGTGGGATGGGTTTGTTCATGTCTTGTCTTCTAGATACATTGCTTAAGAGAGGAGGAAACTACTTTAGAGGATGCAACCATTACCATTATTAGAAGCAAAACAACAAAAAGGTAGCACCATGAAAACCTAATTGAGATAAATTGTCCCAAGTTAATATTTTTCCATGAGTTAGAAGCCAAAGGAAAAATGAGACTCTTGGCCATAATTTTTTCTATGATATCTTGGTCCCCAACGAAGAAGCCTATTGGCTTGAGTCCCCAACTAAGCTTTTCTTCTCATATTTGGATTCTGACTTTTCTGCTTGAAATTTCAGTCCATAAGAGATCCCAATCTATCCCTGATGGAAGAGGAAGCCAATGGTATTTGGGAATCCAAATCTGTCATTAATCATTTGGATCTGGGGGAAGGCAATATTTTTGTAGCCATTTTCTCTAGTGATCATGTTGTTTCTAAGAGATTGTAAGTCTAGGTGGATCTAAAAAGAGGGTAGTTACTACGAGGCATCATCCCAGAATAGGGAGTGGTGGCCATCTATCACCTCCCAAAAACAGTGTTGATGAATTATATGCTTGTTATTCCAAGCTGAATTCTAGATCAAAGATCCTAAGATGTGGCCTTTCAAGCGTATGAGTTCCTGAGGTGCTATGTTATTGTCATATTTCCGATGGTAGATTTGGGCCCATAGATCATCGTTTTGTTTGATCCATCTCCACTAAGTCTTGGCTCCAAGAATATAACTGAGATTTTTAGGATCCCTGAGCCCCAGTCCTCTTAAGATTTTTGGTTGACAAAGATAGTCCCAAGATACAAGATCCCATTTTCTCTCCTTATGGTCCCCTCCCCACAAGAAGGATCTTTGAAGGTTGTAGATAGATTTTCGAATAAATTTTGGTGTGGAAAGAGATGAAAAAAATATAAATTGACATCGCTTGCAGAACAAATTTAAGAAGAACAAGGAAACTAGGGAAATTGAGAAATTGAAAACACCAGTTGGCAAGTCAACGTTCCATTTTGGAGAGGAGATCTTCCCAAGAGGAGTTGCAGAGAGCATTTTCGATGAAAGGTGCACCAAAATATTTGGATGGAAGGGAGCTTTGTTGGAAACCTAGGGTCCTGGTGATGTGGATTTGTGTCGCAAGAGAGGTGTTAAATAAAAATAATTGAGATTTAGAATGATTAAATAAATTACCTTATGCCTCCATGAAGTCGGAGAGGACTTTCTTGATGGCTTTGGATTCTAAAACAATAGGAATGCCCATGATCATAGTTTCATCAACAAATTGATGATGAGAACCATGCAAATTGTCCCTAAAAAATATGTTATCTGATTTTGTTGCTAGCAACAATAGCTTTGAAGCCCCTACCAAGGCCTTCCACCATCAAAATAAAGAGGTAAGGATATAAAGGGTGTCCTTTCCAGATGCCATGTGAGGGAGACAAGGTTGGTGAGGGAGAGCCATTCACCAGGATCAAGAATAAATCTGATGAGGTGAGGGACATAATCCATTTGATCCAGAGAGGAGAGAAACCAAAGGTTTTTAGAATGTGTTGAATGTATTTCTAGGTAAGATTGTCAAAGGCTTTGGACATGTCAAGCTTAATGATCATACTCAAAGATTTTGTTAATTTAAGGGAATGGATCATTTCATGGGCCATGATAATTCCATCAAGGATTTGATGACCCTCAACATAGCCCATTTGATATGAAGAGATCAAGAGGAGATGAAGTGGTTTTAGGTGGTTTGGATATTACTTTAGTGATGATTTTGTAAACAACATTGTAGATGACAATGGGTATGAACTTGTTGAGATCTTCCACTCTTTCCTCTTTGGAATCAAGTCTAGGAAGGTGGAATTCAAGGTTGGAAGAACATTATAAAATTTGTGAGATTACTCCACTTTCACCTAGATGTCTTTCTTAATGAGCGACCAATAGGCCTTGAATAAATCAACGATAAAATCATCTGGTCCAAGCGATTTTCCTTTAGGCATTTTCATGATTTCTTGCTCAACTTCATCCATAGAAATGAGTACAATAAGGCCTCATTTTGTTCCTAAGAGACTAATTTATGAATATGGTGAGTGATTTTGTGAATGGATGGTCTTCTGTCATGCAGGGGCTCAGAGAGGAGAGATCTGTAGAAATTGAAAGATTCTTGTTCCATATCTACATGGTCTGTCAAAATATTTCCTTGGCTATCTTTGATGGTGGAGATTTTGTTGTGGTGGTGTTGTTGGATTATTGATCTGTGAAAAAATTTGGATTTTTTTTCACCCTCTTTGAGCCATCTTATTCTAGATTTTTTTTTCCAAAGAAGTTCCTCTTACCTATCTCCATTTTCTAATTATTTTTGGAGCATTGCCTCTTCTTTTGTCAGCTACTCTAATTTACCTTCTAGAATCATGGATTATTGGATCTACTCCAACCTAGATTCCAATTCTTCTTCTTTTTTTAATATATCTCCAAACTCCTCTTTATTCCACTTCTTGAGGTGTTAATGTTGAAGTCTCTTTTGATTAGCTAATGGTTGTTATCAATGATGCAACTAGGAGCCTATATTGAGCTTACGAAAATGAGTTTATCAGGGACTATTTGAGGATCATAGACATTGGTAAGGTAGCCAGAATTTGAGCATCCAATCAGTTGGAATCTAGATGAGAGAGAATGATGGGTGGAGAAGAAATTGGACAAGGAGACTTCTGATGAGTTCCATAAGAGTGTTAGGCCTCCCACCATCCCCAATGCATCAACCGTTGTTACAAGCAATCCTGACTAGATTTTGGGGGTCATAGAAAAATGAGATTACTATGACATTTGGTTTATTAGAGCATTACAATTGTGGGTTGTTCTTTGAGGATTTTGTTCTTAAGTGACCTTTGCTTACTTTTACCATTCAGGCCACAAATATTCAAAGAGATGATCTTCATGGGAAATTGGGGGGGGGATTGGTAGAAACTTGTTTGTCATTAATGCAATTCAACCAAAATTTGCTAGGAGTTATCCAAGCTCTTGTAGGAGTTGTTTATTAGTTTGGCGATCCCTTTTCTTTTCTTCTTTTGATACTTTAGGATTATCATTGGAGGAATGAGTTTTGACATATAGGGAGGAGGAAAGGGTTTTCTTACCTTTGGAGGTTGAATATCAAAACTCCTTACTGTGCATGAAGCAATCCTTCAATAGTTGGAGTTATTGTTCAGGGATGGAGTGTGGATCATGAAGTTCAAATGTAACTGCAATGGATTGAAGATCCATGTCAATGAGGTCCATCTCGTCTTCGTCCTCTTAATCAATTTGATCAGGAATGCCTTCTTTCATTTACTCCTCCCTATCACCCAACTCCAGAGGATTTTGGTCCATAATCTTTTGTCACTTATCATTTTCATCTACATTGTTGGATTCACTGGGATCTTTCCTTTGTTGATTTTAATTTAAAGGGGAGTTGTGGGGGTCCTCCTCACTCTACAATAATGCCTCATAAGCATTGCTCATTCTGATGTCTTTGCCCAATTGTGGGGAGGGGGCAGGGGGGACAGGGTGTCGTCTAGGTCATCTTCGTTTTAGAACTTGATCAAATCCCTCTGCATCTTTTGAGGGGGAAGGGTGCCTTGTTTGTGGCGGCACATTTAGAAGAAAATACCAAAAGTGGTGGCCATGCTCATGACACTTTCAACAATATAAGGGAATATGTTCGTAGTCGATTTCTTGCACACATTTTGTGGCTTGATAGCTAAGGCTAATCGAGTTTGGTAGGGATTTTGTGAGATTCAAATAGATATAGAGGTGGGAATAGGAGGTGTAGCAGCCTTGCTTTGTGATTTCATAAATTTTCACAAAAGAAACTAGTGTGTTATCGATACCTTCCAAGATCTCAACATTCGATAATTCATATGGGATCAAATAGATGTGGATACCGAATGGGATTGCATAGAAATATTATTTTTCTTAGTTGAATAGTGTTGAGTTTTGTAGCTTCGGTCATGTATTCTCACATTCCCTAGTTGTTGGTCATGTGGAAATCGTCGTGGGCACCACATTACACTCTTCATTTGGATAAAAATGACATTGGTATGAAACTGGGGCTTCATGGGTTTGGTGGTGGGATTTATGGGCTTGTTTTGGGGCTTCACACCCACAAGGAAATCCTAGTCTGATGTTGACTTGTGGAGGGGATTCTATGTTGACCCCTGATGATTGTATATAAAGAAGAGAGGTCATTGTGACATTACACATCATGTAGAGGGTGTGGAGACATGATGGAGCTAGCATAAGTGAGTCTACACTTTGTTAGAAAAACAAGATCACAGAGCAATAAAATAAAAACAAATGCGGAAATAAAACATAGAAGATACACAATACAATAGAGACACAAATATATGTGGTTCATCCAGTGTGGGCTACGTCCACTAGAGAAATTACCAGGTCCTTCCTTTTTATTATCTAGTGAAATGAAGGGATAAAACCTACAACATGCCAGTTGTAGCTTCCTCTTCTTTCTCTCATAGTCTCCTCCCTCAGAATACAATATTCACTATCACTTATCGCTGCAATACAATTCCCTCATAAAAGACGATTGCCTTCTAGGGACCAAATACCTAATATAAATTATATCGTTAGATCTGCGACCTTACAATGAATGGTCCATATTGACAACAAAATTATAATATTTTACAAGGAAACTTTTAACAAAAATGTTCTTCAGGGGTGCTGCCCTTGAATCCCCCTCCAGGGGGGGCTCCATTAATTGTCTCCACCCCCCCTGACAATAGTAGTGGGGGGGAAATCCCCCCCACACCCCCCTATTAAGAAATGGGATCCAAGCACAACTGAAACAAACCTTTGAATCAGGAAGATAATCAGGCTCCATAACCAACATACTTGTGCTAGGAGGCTTGGTGATATTAGCAAAGGGAAAGTGTGCAAGATGGTGAATCTGGTCCAAGAGAGAGAAGAAAAGAAAGCCTCATGCATGGAGCGAATTTTTTCGTACAATACAGGATTTGCAATGGGACAAATCGTGTATATACATAGGTCATTGGTGGGACAAATCATGTATATACAAAGGTCACAGGTGTAATGAATTGTGGATATACGCAGGTCATAGGTGCGATGAATCATGTATATACGCAGGTCATATGTGCGATGAACCACATATATACACATGTCACATGCGAGGTGAATCACGTATATACACATGTCGCAAGAAGGTGAATTGTGCATATACGCAGGTTGCAAGAGGGTGAATCATGTATATGATTTTTTGGGTAGATACAAATCTGTACATGCTGATAGGTGATGTTAGTAGGTTGTACAGGTTGTCTACAATTGATTTTTTGGAAAAGGATACTTCCAGGGATATTGTTGAGGTTTGCTTTTCTGATTTGTATGGTTATTGGAGAACAAGGTTGTTCTCATTTTTTGTGAATTTGGAGGACAAGGTTGTCCTCAGATTTTGGTGATATTGTATTGGTTGGAAGGGATGGTTTTTCCCTCAGTATTTATGATGATAACAAGATTACAAAACTTAAATAGTGTATCATGTGTATTTATGATTCATCTCTAATATTTGTGTTTTCACTGCATATGTTTTCAGTCAATATTTTTCAGTGCAAATATGTTCAGTGCTAACAACTAGGGTTTTACTGTTAGATAACTAGGAAGCAATTTTCAGATCTGAAAATTAGTCACACAGATTTGCATGTGAAAATTGACATGGTATCAGAGCTTGGAATATAAAGATAAGGGGATCATCTTTGAGACACGTTTTTGGATACAACATTGGAGGAGTGTTGTTCTTTTTCTTTTTCTTGTTCTTGTTCTTGTTCCAGGCAGGTCACTGGTGATAGCTCTAAGAGGGAGCTACAGTGACAGTTGTAGGTCACGATAGGTTAGATGGTCTTTGCTTTGAGACATGGAGCATATTTTATATACAAGGACTTGTGGACTATTGCAGCTCGGTGGTGTGGCAGGTTGGGAGTTCTGATGGATTGGTTGAGAGCCTAGATCAAAACAATATGTTTTTTGGCAGATTTCCAAACCTGTGGATGGACTCTCGATGACTTTGCATGGTGACTTACAATGGTTGGAACTCAAGTTATTTGGCATGGACGAGATGTCTTCGGGAATTTGTAAGGTCAATGAGATAGAGTCTTCATTAGGCTGGATAGTTTCACATTATCAAGGTATGACAATGTAAATGGTATTTGACCCGAGAGGATGAGGACACTTGCATAGATGATTTATGGTGGTCTAAAGTGGACTAGACTGAGTGTCTAACCATAGATTATGATTGTTCATACGAGGACACATGATCAGTGGTAGCATGTGAAGACACATAGAGTTTTTTGTGACTTGGATGATGGAATTGGATAGAAGTTCATTGGATGTTCATGACTTGGATGAGAAGCATGCTTGCCTTGGAGGATTGCATGGTTATTATATAGTGGGAACCACTCACACATGACAGGGGCACAAGATTTGTTCATGAGTTTCATAGTTTATAACTTAGATATGTACGAGGATATTGGTAGGAGGACCAAGAATGCAGTATAGGGATATGGAGAAATGGTATTCCACATGGATTCAAGGGATGTGTTGTGATTGGGAAATGTGGTATGGGTGTCAAGAGCGTGTTCTCAGCCACATGGATTGAGGAGTGGGATTGTACAATTGTAATGTAAATGAAAATGTACTTAAGCTAGTGAGTTGTTTTGATATCATTTGTATGCATATTCATGGCATAGTGCACATATGTACTGCGCAGTAAAATGATTAAGTGTGCACATTCCAGGATATCGCGCACAACAACTTAAGTGTGTGCGATATTGAGGCCAGGGATCCTTTGTGTATATGTTTTGTTTTATAGGCTAGTGAGCCAAGTTATTATAAGCTAGGATGTTTAGGTTTTGATTAGGCCGGAGAGCCTAGATGTTAAAGGCCAATGCGCCTATTTTTGTACATGTCTCATAATTAATATAAAATACATCGTTGCGCGCAGACTGACCATGATAAAAGAGATGGGGGACTAAACTCCACTAGTTATGGAAAGGGAGGGGCTAATCTAGGGAGCTTAAGCCAAAAAGGAATATTATATAAATATTTCTTAAATCATAAAGTATGGATAATTATTGTATCCTAAGTTCTAAAGTTGGGTACAAGTGGGCCAAAGTAGCTCCCAACATAACAAGTGTCAAGTTGGGGATATGCATACATATTGTTGGGACTTATTTCATTTCCTATCATCTTTTACATCATTTAGCCATCCATTCAATCATCCATGAGTATTCACACCCATTGAGCTATCCTTTGTATCTTCATGATTGTACCTGAACTCGTATCCATAGCCAATTGTGTTGGTGTATCTAGTTAGCTTGGGATCTGGACTGAAGAAGCGGGTTGTCAGGCCCATGAGCAATTCTCTGGGTGAGAGAATTGTTGGGGATTGATTTCCTGAAGGTGTTAAACTACAGCTACAATGCTCTGAGACTTCCTGTCCATCCTGTTGTTGAAGCCCAGAAAGGAAGTGGGGCAGTCGAAGGACTGTTGAGCAGAGAAGGGGTACACTTCCTGGGTGGGACAGGCATGTGGGGAATGAGGGACTGTGAGTTGTTAGTTTGAGTTGGCACCTGGGACAAAGTCCTTCATGTTGTCTATGAGGCTTTAGCCTGGTTAGGAATCCCTTTACCTGGGTGGAGTTTAGTCCCAGCTCGGGGGTGACTCACTGTTGAGAGTGATGAACAATGTAGTCTAAGGCTGGGAGGTTCGTGGAAGGTCTACATGCAGTTGATGACATTCTTACCAAGATAAGTGCCAATCTGGGTGATAAATTTACATGTTGCATTATTATTTATGTGTTTATATTTATGGGTTTATCTTATGTGTGTTTATAATTGTCTGTAAATTTATGGGTTTATCTTATGTGTGTTTATAATTGTCTTTAAATTTATGGGTATTTCCTGTATATGTTGCATGTATATGTTTACTATCATTTTAGTATGAATATGTGCATTTACATAACGTATTTGTTTGTCTATGTTTATATATATATGCTTTCGCAAGAGTTATGTGTGCATATGTATTTTAATTGCATGTAGATCGAAAAATTTATGTGGCATAGCTTAGTTAGATGATGTGTATGTTACAATATGTTCCGCAAAGAGAACGTAAGAGTTCTCTGGTGTAGCGTGGCCCAGCATGGATGGTCGGGGACGTTACAATATGGTGTCAGAGCTTCAGTTTTCAACACTGAGCCTGAATGGGCCAAATGAGTTGAGTTGAGGCGAAATTATACAGAGGATTTATTTCGAAATGGCCAAATTTCAAGTCACAAAGCGTCCATGGTAAATTTAGAAACAACGACGCAGAATTGGGAAAAACCCCAATTTCTATTGTTAAATTCATGAGAAAATGGAGAAATTTGGCCAAGTGGTGAGATATTATTGTTTTAATATCTGTTCTATAAAATTCGAACCTGGAATTGGTCGAATTTGAAGTTACAGTGAAGCCATGACAGTTGGAGCGAGATTAGTAAATAAAATTCTCAATTCGTGAATTGATTTTGGGGAAATTCGTTCCAGAAATGTCAACCTACAATGATTTGTTGTTGTAGAGGTTGAATTGGTGTTATCGGGGTGAAATTGAACGAATTTCGTGGTTTCAAAATGTCTATGGTAAATTGGGGAAAAGTTAGTAAAAGCCCCAATTTCTGCAGCAGAATTCACGAGGATTTGATGCTCGTAAAGGTGAATGTGCACAGGTGGGCGCACTAAAAGTGCATGATGCACAGTGAAAAGATTTTGATAGGTAAAATTTGACACTGCACAGCAAGATATTGGCATGCTAGTGCACGTGCTAAATTTTGGTGCCGTGTGGAAAAATGTTAGTGTGCGGGTGTGCACGCTAAATTTTGGTACCGCGCAAAAAAATAGTGGTTTTCTGGTGCACGCACGGAAAAATGTTGGTGTGCAGGTGCGCGCGCTAAATTTGGCATTGCGTAGTGTGCATACACATAAGAAGAGTGTGCGGTGTGGACATTCATAATAATGGCACACGCGGTGTGCACAATATTGGCATAGTGCAGTGGAGTTTGGTAGCTACGCGTGTAATGTGAGTATATGTTGTCACGCGACAGTTTGGTTAATGGTCTGCACAAAGTTTTGGCACACAGTGGAGACGTACTAAACTATGGCATGGTGCATTGTGTTGAGTGAAATGCACGTGGAATATCAGTGCGCGGTACAAAAATTGCGCGCGGTGGATACTAGCAGGCGGTACAAAAACTGCTCGCGGTAGATATTGGCGCGCGACATAAAATTAGTGTGTGCAAGTTAGTGGCACGACAGAGAAGTGATACACACTGGTTTTAAAGTGCACAAAGCATGATTTACCTTGTGTTTTTTTTGCGCATGGTAAATATGGGTTTACATGTTGAAATTTGTGCACACTGAGTCGTTTGGAAGGTGAATAACAAAAGAAAACCAGTGATTTTTTGCGATGTTTTATATCATTTGAACGTCTTCTTTTTGCAGCACGTTTTTGAGGGCCTTAAGAGCGTTTATAGAAACTCAAAAACCACCTTTGCATCTCAAATGAAAGAGCTCAGATAGATCTTTCCAATGGTGTAAATTGTTCGTCAAACAGAGCTTTTATGAGAAAGTTACATCTTAAACAGTGAAGGGTAAATTTTAAGACCCATCTAACTTCAAAGAGCCATAGCTTTCTACTCTAGAATTAGATTGAGGCTCAGGAGCAGTCAATGGAAATATATTGAGCCACAGAAGACATTCCAAGAGTTGAATTAAATTTTTGGGCATGTTAAAAGTGTTTAATATGGAAAATAATGCACCTGTAGCATTCCAAACCAAAAACGCAAATTGTCTTAGAACTTCAGCAAGCTGTAACTAACAGCCCAGAACCCAGAATAAGGTGAAACTTGGACAGAATTTCCATAATATGCTTATGAAAAATCCAATTGAGCTCATATGAAAATTTCAATGGAGTAGGTGCTAAGTGGAACTATGAACAAAAAAGTTAATGGGAAAATTTCAAATGACCATAACTTTATGCTCCAGACCCGGAATTGAGCATGTGAGCAGGCGTTAGAAAGGTATTTAAAAATTGAATCCAAATATTCACCCAAAAAATTGATTTGGGCATTCAATTTTTCAGTAAATCAGAAGAAAGGATTCTTATATATTATTGAACCAAAATGGTTCATATTTTCATGAAATTGTTGAAACAGTTAGCCTGACAAAATTTTGTTGGCTGCACATTTTGTAGAGTTAACACCAAATAGATCAGATTAGAGTCTAGATGAATGGAAGAGGCACAGGGGGCTTACATTCATGAGGATGAGATTATAGGGATGGATGTCCATTTGGGCATTGAAGGAACAAACTCCAATGGACATGGAGATGAAAGGAACAAAAACATGAATATGGCAGAGACCATCAAAAATTTGCAGAAGGATGTCCAAAGCCATAAAGATGATAATGAAAGGATTATGAGAGCCAAGGAGCAACAGTATGACTTCAATATGAAGTTATTGGAGAGCTTGAACATAATAGAAAATAAATTGGATAAGGGGAGTGGCTCAAGCAAGTCAGGAAATCACAGGTCTCGTGATGAGAAAATAAAAGAAAGAAGTGTTAGCAGGCATCACCACCACTCCCTGAGGAATTCCACTAAGATATCACACAGCAGCTCACGTCCATCCCCTGTCATGAAGCATAAGAGGTCTGGGGTGGATGAGCTACGAGGAGAAATTAACAAAATCAAACCTCCTATATTTGATGGTGAGCACAATAAGGATGAAGATGCAAAAACATGGTTGTTGGGCATCAGAAAGTATTTTCAATTGCATAAATATTCTTCTCATGCAGAAGGTAGAATTGCTATCTATCAACTCAAGGGAAAGGCATCCATGTGGTGGGATCAGCTTGTGCAGGTGAAACACATTAAAGAGAAAAGTCTCACTTGGAGGGAATTCAAGAAGTATTTTGAGAATAAATACTTGACTAAGAGATACTATGACAAGAAAATGAAAGAGTTATTTGAACTCGAGCTTGGGAGTATGACCATAGATGAATAGGAGAGAAGGTTTCTAGAACTACTTAAGTATGTCTCTTTCATCAAGGATGAGACAGTCAAAATTCAAAGGTATTTGAGTGGATTTCCATCATTTATCAATGACAAAATATAGTATGATGATCCAAAGACATTGGAAGAGACCATAAGGCGAGCTAAATGCCTATATGATCAGCAGAAAGAAAGGCCAACTTTCCAAAAATCTTGGGAAGACAAAAAGAAATTCAAGATGGATTAGAGGAAGAAGGGATCTAAGCCACCATTCTTCATAAATAATCCACAAGGACAGCAAGCTCCTAGAGATCCCAAAGTGATTGAAACAGGGGGAAAAGGCCAAGGCAACCACCTATTCAATGTTGGGGTTGTAAAGGAGATCACATGTACAGAGATTGTTCTCACAGAGGTGAAAATGGGAGAACTGTTCACAATGTACATCAAGCTGAAACAGTGGAGGACATGGGAAGAAATGTATCAAGGATCTATGCAACCCTGGACAACAAGCAAGCAGAATATCAGTCACATATGATTGAGGTGGAAGTTATGATCAACAACCAAACCATTTCTATTTTAATTGATTCAGGAGCTAGTCATAGTTATATAGATCCTAATATGGTGGAAAGTTTTCATTTGCCAAGAAGAAAGCATGGAAAATCTTGGTTGGTGCAGCTAGCTACATGAGCCAAAAGAAACGTTAATGAGATGGTTAAGTCATGTCTTATGGACATGAATGGGATGAACACAAGGGCAGATTTGAACATCTTACCTTTAGGTTCCTATGACTGTCTAATTGGGATGGATTGGTTGGACCAACATCATGCTCTCCTAGACTATAATAACAAACAATTTACTTTCTTGGATGAGGAAGGGAAATTAAGGAGAGTGCAGAGAATTCCCAGGGAAGTAACCATCAGAGAAATTTCAGCATTGTAGTTGAAGAAATGTTACAGGAAAGGGTGTCAAATATTTGCAGCACATATGGAAGAGACACCTAGAGATAAGGTGCCAAATTTGGAAGATCATGCAGTCTTGGAAGAATTTGAAGATGTGTTCAAGGAGGTACCGGGGCTACCCCCCAAGAGAGATATTGATTTCTCTATAAATCTAATGCTTAGAGTAGCGCCAATGTCAAAGACTCCTTACAGAATGAGTACACCAGAGCTGAAGGAGTTGCAAATGCAGCTTGAAGAACTTCTGAAGAAGGGGTATATATGCCCAAGTGTGTCACCTTGGGGTGCCCCAATATTGTTCATGAAGAATAAATATGGAACATTAAGATTGTGCATTGATTTCAGACAGTTGAATAAAGTGATTGTTAAGAACAAGTATCCTCTGCCAAGGATAGATGATCTTTTTGATCAATTGAAGGATGCAAAGATATTTTCAAAGATAGATCTTAGGTCAGGATACCATCAGGTAAGGATTAAGGAGGAAGATATCAGCAAGACCACCTTCA
>ML792466.1:290493-304505 GCA_009831015.1 Picea engelmannii | reverse complement strand
ATGTCCTCTTGAGTTTTGGCTTCCCACCAAATGAGTGTTGCACTGTCCAATCTTAAAGTAGCAAGTTGAATCTTGGTTTCATCATATTGAATACTTTGTATCCTACAATACACTTCAATCTGACGAATCCAGTTATCTAATTTATCAGCATTTACCTCTCCATTGTATATTGGCAATTCAAACTTAATATCAAGCTTTAACAAAGGAGTTTGTGGAGGAATTTTACCATGTCCTTTTGGAGAATTTGGAGGTGGTTGTGAAATGGTAGAAGAAGTGGAAGATGGAGGTGAGGGAGGTGGAGAATCACCATTCCCTTCATTTCCTTTTGGATTTTTATCACCACTGTCTCCATTTCCCTTTGGAGGGTTGGAGATTTCACCTTGCAATCTTGCATTTCTTTCTTGAAACAAGACTTTCACCATTTCTGTCATATCATAGAAATCCTTTCTGAAAGTTTCCTCCTATGAAGGAAGAATTCCATGGTTCTCCTCATGATCCATACTTGGTGAATATCTCCTTGAAGCTTGAGGTGATTGTGTAGTCCTTCTTCCTAAAAGTTGAGAACTTGGCTCTACAGGTTGACCTTCTCCTCTTGTGAGCTTCAACCTTGTAAGCATCAAAAAACAAACACTTGCGAACAATCAATCCTTCAAAAAACTATTCTATGATACCAACTTGATCTGAAAATGAAAAAGGCTTGTATCTTGAAACATCTGCAAGTTTTTAAATATGTGTGCTTGGGAAAAAGGATCAGTTTGAAAACACATAAACTAGAGAGTTTTCACATTCAAGATGCACATAATAACCAACAATTAACAACTAACAATAAACAAATAACACAAAAAATGATAAAGGAGTTCACCCCTCTCTTGGGCTACATATCCTGGTCCAACTTCCAATGGATCTTTTATATTAATTTCTCCAAGTGATAAAAACAGTGCGTTAAAATGCTCAAAATGCCAAATAGATGGCTCCAATGGCTCCAGAACATCCAAACAACCCTAGCTGGGCTCTTTCTGCACCTGGTTTGGGAAAAACACGAAGAAGATAGACCTCCTGGAAGTTTTCTCCTTCAATCTTGTTGTCTCTGGTTCGCCAATTCACACCTCTGTGTGTGTAACCTGTCTTCTGGGTGTTTCACATGCCTAAACCCAGCACGCATGCCCGTTTCCTCAAATCACGCTATTTTTTCACACAATTAAGGGACTTAGCACCCAAACCGATGGAGGATTTGGACGAGTGGGCCATATGGCCACGTCCCAGTGCAATTTTTGGCATCCATTGCAACTGTTGTGGTTGTGACAAGTGTCGGTGCATGGGGGAGAACCATTTGAAGTTTTAAACTAGCCACAAGTTTAATTCAAATAAATATGAATACATTATAAGATATGAACCATAGCGCGGGTGGGCTGGTAGCCCAGCCCTTGCCAAAACACTTTCCACCTATGTGGGAGGTCCAAGGTTCGACCCCCATGGACTCCAACATAACGTTTAAACCATAACAGGGTGCCACATGGCAACCCACGCCTGGGCCACGTGGCATCATACAACTTGCCAAAAAGATGCCACATGTCAACAAATGATTCATCCACGTATCCACCACTAGACTACCAACTCAACACTACCAACCCAGCTGTCACGTGTGGGTCCCTACCCTACCACGTTAGCCTGTACGGACTGTATGGACTATACAGTCAGCAAAATTTTGCATGTTTGGCAAAATGAACAAACCACGATATCTCACTCATACGGTGTCTGTTTGAACCCGTTCGAGTTGTGTTGGGTTTGTGAGGACGAGGCCTGCGCACATGCTTGTTTTGAAGAGATTATGAGCACTTTGATTTTTGAGCAAAATTTTATCCCTGGATCATCGGGTGAGCATACTCTTTTATGTAGGTCTTTCGATGGGTGTCATCCTCATTCCAAAAATCATCCCAATTTATTTTGGGGTCCTCATCCTTAACATCGATGGAATTCTTACAGTAATCCTCCATATGAGGAGGGATTTCTTCTTCAACCATGCAGCCTGTCCCAGCTGGTTTCGGAAAAATCAAAGGGGTTCTGGTACCTATGGTCTGTCACTGCTCTAGGGTGGTCTTCGGAAAATTTGGCAGAATTTCCTCCTAGTTGGGAGGATTCTCTTCTTCCACTGGACAACCTCCATGGAAATGCTCTGAGTTAGATGGATGGGGCTCTCAATGTGCAGTTTCATACTACTTCTGGTCAGAGTAAGGTAAGCGGTCCAAGTTGTTGCCTGGAAGGGCAGAGAGAGAGGTTGGTCCCAAGCGCTTATGCCTGTCAACCTGAGTGTAGTAGGTTGGCCCGCGTTGGGACTTACCTCTCTCATGAGGCATGGCTAGGCGAAGTGCAGTGGGGGAAGAAGAAGATGGTGCGGTGGCCAGAGGTGCAAAAGAAAAACAAAGGGTGAATTATTAAGGATTTGCAAGATCGAAGCATAACAACCAGGAGAAGATGGTAAACTAGAGCCAAATGCCAAGGATAAAAACCATTGCGAGGCAAAATCAACATGAGGACGAAGGAATTGATGGCTTTGGTTGCCATGAGTGATCGATTAATGCAAATTTGTTGCTTCGTACCTGTACCAAGGGTTGAACTTGAGTCGCCATTAATACTGCCCTTCCCTCCCGACGCACTTAACCTTGGCGTAAATAAATGCTAGGCATATCGGTGGGATAGAAAAGGAGAGTGGTGGCGAGGGGCCTTCACTGTCCTCGTTTCCAGCACACCTGTTGACATGTGTGCTCCATGTGTCACCCTATCCGAGGGAAAATGTAAATCATCACATTATTAAAAATATAATAACTGTATATTGTTATTATAATATTATTAAAAAACCTCCCCGGATGGGGTGCCATGTGGGCAGCCTGGGCACATGGAGGCGCAGCTTGGGCACGTGGAGGTGCCAATGGAAGGGCCATTAATGGAGGCCCCTACTCCCGGCTGTGGGTAGTTAATAGAGCCCTCGCCTCCGTAGACCACTGGATGACAATGGAGCTCCTCGCGCGTGGGCAGGGGACGGACAGCCAGAGCATTAAGCTCTCGGCGTTAATGTGTATTACAGCACTGGGTTATGTGTATTTCAGTCATGCGGATAGCAGACCTCCTACCTCGCATTTGAATTTTCCGCAGCCGGATCAGCACTGCAGCGCAGGAGGTTTCACCCTCGCACTCACCATGCCACAGGTTCAGGGTTGGGCTCGACGAGGCGCTGGCTGGTATGTAGCGGACTCACGGAGAAAACGACACCAAAAGTTTGCCCGAGCTATACTCATGGCTAAGAAAAAACGTAGAGGAGGCGCCACTGCAGCACCCTCGCCGCCCCAAACCTGTGTGGAGGAGGACCTATCTATCACGCTTCCTGTTGATTTCTCTGAGAGTCGGATGTTTGTTGTCCTGGACAACTGGGATCCTCCGACGAGCTTTGGACACTCGCCAATTGCTCCCAATTTGGGCAACTTTCCAAAGGCAGCCACCGCCCAGAGTGAAACCTACGCGGCCTTCTTGGTGGAGGAGGAGCCACCGGGCTTCATTGCTGGGGAGCAGGAGCAGGGGACATCGTTGGATTGCAAGACTAGGAGAAAGGAAGAGATGCAACCGGAACGCAGCACTGGCACGCAGCAGCGGGGACCGGAGCCGAGCCGAGACGGAATGGAGCCAGAAAGGAACTCGCCACCTTCGTCGTCGTTTCTGCATCCCGAACACCTCAAGTTGATATTCAAAGTGCGCAGTCTTGTGGATGATCAAGTCTTCCGAGCCATGCGAGTCATCCAGCGCTTGGATATGTTGTACGCGGCCTAATCCAAAGCCACTCCACGACGCCAGTGTCCCACTTGCACGCAACCCTTCGTTCTCCCCGTCAATGGCGGCAATTTCGACTGAATAGGTTCTGGTTTTTTATAGTTTTTATGCTCTTTCCACTCACTGTGTATCAGAGTTCCAGCTCTCTAGTTCTTAATTTAACTAGCTCTAGTATAGTCTTTCCTGTGCTGTTGAACGCACAGAACAAAATCCCTGGTTTCCTTCGAGCAGGGTGGCGAAACTCTACGCCTAAGTTTTGTTGTTACAGTGGACAGGCCAGCTGTCCTGGTTTCCTGTGTTGGCAGGACAGCTGGCCTATGCATGCCAGATGTCTGTATTTTTTGCCAGTTTAATATAAAAGGTTCCGCTTTTTTATTTTAAAAAAATATATATATTATTAAAAACCTAATAAATTTATTTTTAAATCATTACCATATTGTTTTTCTATTTAAAAATTATATATTAACTTTAAAAAAAATTATTTTCAATCATCATTTTTAAAATAAATTCATATTTAATTTATTAATATTTTTAAAATAAATTCATATTTAATTTATTAATATTTTTAAAATAAATTCATATTTAATTTATTAATATTTTTAAAATAAATTCATATTTAATTTATTAATAAAAAAGCAATTAAAAATCAAATTATTCTTATCCATAACACATAATTTTATATCTTGTTCATTATTACAAACTTTTTTTAATATCTCATTATTCATTATATTAAAAAAAATTACTATTATAAACCTTTTATCATTATTACAAACTTTTTTAGCATCTCATTATTCATTATATTAGTAAAACAATTACTATTATAAACCTTTTATTGGCATCTTAATAACTTTATTTATTTATTTTATTTAAAAATATTTTTATAAAGTAAAAAATATTTTTTCCATCATTTTTAAAACAATAAAATAATTTATTATTATTTAATTCATATAAAATTAAATTTTAATTAAAACAATAAAATAATGATTCATATAAAATTAAATTTTAAATCTTTTCATATTGTTTTATTATTATAACAAATATCATTATAATTATATCTTTTAAATCATTATTATATTAATATTATTTTTAAAATGTTAATTTTAATAAAACAATACACAATTTATTTTTTCATCACAAATTACAAATGTTAATTTTTATATCATCACATTATTATATACTATTTTATTATTATTAAAAAATAAAAATGTATAATCATTAATTTTGATTTTTGATGTCTAAATCATAACTTTACATCATTATATTTAAAAATATATAATAGCAAACCTTTTTTATAATCTCATATTATTAAAAAAATTACAAATTTTAATTTTTATATCATCACATTGTTATATACTATTTTATTATTATTAAAAAATAAAAATGTATAATCTTTAATTTTGATTTTTGATGTCTAAATCATAGCTTTACATTATTATATTTAAAAATATATAACGACAAACCCTTTTTATAATCTCATTGCATTATTATTATTTAGTTTCATATCATTAAAAATTGTTGCCATAAAGCTTATTTATATTATTACATTGTTTATCATTTAGAAAACTAATTTTTAAGATCTCATGCCATTTCATTGTTTTCTATTGTTTTTACTACACAAACCATTTTATTAAGAAAAAAAATGTTATCAAAAAGTTTATTTCCAAATCACAATATTTTATCATTCAAAATTTTTATCATCTCATATTATTAAAAACAATTATCTTCAACATATTTTACTAAAATCATTTAAAAACTCACAAATTTGTTTTTCAAATTATTACATTTTCATATCATATTAATATTATTACCCATTTACCATCTAATATTACTATCATTATGATTAAAAGTATTATGATAAACTTTAATTTCATATTATCATATTATTTTATCCTTCCAAAAATTTACTTTAAAACTTATAAATATTTAGATGTATTGTGATAAATGTTATGTTCATATCATCACATCATCTTATTCTTCAAAAACATTTATCATATTTATAAATTTATAAATAGTTTCAAAACATCATATTATTATTGTTGTTATTTTTACACATTATTAAAAAAATTACCTTAAACATTATTTTTAATCATCACATTGTCTTATTATTTAAAAAATTAATCATTTTGTTAAAAAAAACTAATTATCTTCATCATCACACTACTTTATCATTTAAAAAACATTGTAGTATTATTATTACTACACATTACTATATCATTAATAAATATTATCATAAACTATTATTATTATATTGTTATACAAACCATTTTATTAAGAAAAAAATGTTATCAAAATTTTTATTAAGATTAACCTTTGGCTTGAGAAACAACTACTCAGGGGCATCTAATTCGTCCACACCAACCCTTGGTTTAGAATGAGTGACTTTTCAACAAGGAGTGGCTTAACAACACACTCTGTCACCAACTGTCCTACACCTCTAGAACTATCTTCAAAATATTTTACTTATCATTTAAAAACTTATTAATTTATTTATTAAATCATCACATTTTCATATCATATTATTATTATTATTATCAAATTACCATTTAATATTACTATTATTATGATTAGAAGTATTATGGTAAACTTTGTTTTCATATCATCACATTCTCTTATTATTCAAAAACAAATACCACATTTAAAAACTTGTAAATATTTATAAATGCTATCATAAACTTTATTTTCATATCATCACATTATTTTATACTTAAAAAAATGTACTTAAAAACTTATAAATATTTAAATGTATTATCATAAACTTTTCAAAAAATTTACTTAAAAAGTTATAAATATTTTCAAAACATCATATTATTATTATAATTATTATTATTACACATTAAAAAATCTATTTTAAACTGTTATTTTTTAATCATCACATTGTCCTATTATTTAAAAAATTAATCATATTATTCAACAAAAACTAACTATCAATATATTTTCTTAAGAGCTACATTACTTTATCATATAGAAAACATTGCATTATTATTATTACACATCACTATATCATTAATAAATATTACCATATCATTCAAAACACCTTACTATAATTTTTTTTTTTTTAATTCATCATATCACCATAACATTCCAAAACATTGTATTATTATTATTACTACACAATGCCATGATTAAAAAATGTTATCATAAACTTTATTTTTAAATCATCACATTATCTTATCATTCATCAAATTGCTATATCATTGAAAATGCTACCATAAATTTTATAATCAAATCATCACTTCATATTATCATTWAAAAAAAATTACCADATCATTTTAAAAGTCTTTTACAAACTTAATCTTCAAATCATTATATTGTCAAAATYTACYYTATCAWTAAAACACAAAACCTTATATTGTCAAAATTTACCCTATCATTAAATTTACATTTTAAATCATCACRTTARCATTTCATTTCAAAAATATAAATTTACAATTTGAACCATCACATTACCATATCATTTTAGAAACATTACATCATCATCATYATTATGATCACTATTATTGCAAGTCATTGCAATATCATTTAAAAATATTACTATAAACTTAAATTTTAATTTATTATATTTTCCTATAATTCCAAAAAAATGTTATGAATTTATATTTTTATTATCAYTATTATTACAACTCATTGCAATATCATTTAAAAATATTACCATAAACTTAAATTTTAAATTATTACATTTWCCTATAATTCMAAAAAAAATGTTATGAATTTATATTTTAAATCAATASATTGTGAAAACTTRCTTTATCATTCAAAAATACATTGCATTAAMWTGATTACAYCATTTAAAAAAAAACTTGTTATAAAAAACTTTTGAAAATCTCTCATTGTTTTAYCATTTAAAATTTTATCATATTATTTATATAACTTGTCATAAATTTACTTTTTAAATCATCATGTTACCAAAAACATTGTTGTAAATTTATTTTTCAAATCATATTACCAATCTCATTACAAAACACATTGTTATAAACTATATTTTTTTAAATCATCATATTATCAAATTTAAAAAATGGTATGATAAAACTTAGATTTAAACATTATTATATACTTCAAAAAAAATGTTATGAATTTATATATCATCACACTATCAAATTAAAAAATGTTATAATAAAACTTAAATTTTAGACATTGTCAAATTTGTTATGAATTTATATATCATCACACTATCAAATTAAAAAATGTTATAATAAAACTTCAATTTTAGACATTGTCTTATAATTAAAAAAATATTGCCTTAAATTTACTATATCATTCAAAAACAATTACTAGACTTTACCACATTATTTTATCATTCATTAAAGCTTGTAATAAATTTACTCTTTAAATTATTATATTATCACGTATATTTCTTATAAAAAAAAAAAATCATCATATTACCATATCATTTAAAAAAAAACATGATTATAAACTATATTTTTTAAAATTAGCACATTACCATAACAAGCAAAAATAGAAGTTAATTTTAAATCATCACATTATCATATTATTTTTTTCCAATTTTATTAAATATTATCAAACACATAATATTAGATGTAGAAACAATAAAACATTTTAAAATAAATTTAAAAAATTATTAAACCACAAAATTAAATTATTATCATTAATATGAATATTAACTTATTAAAATTATATGAAATCACATAAATTAATATAATTAGTTAAAATTAATATAAAAATTAACTTATTAAAATTAATATGAAACCATATAAATGTGTGAAATATAACTAATTAAAATTAAATAAAAAATTATAATATAATATAAACATCGCTATGAATTTAAAATTAAGAAAAAAATAAATTTAAAATTAAGAAAAAATTCACAAAGAAACACCTCGAGATAGCTTGCCTTGGTCATCGTTATCCTTGAGCACTGAGGAAGGGGTCAACCTTTCCCAAACATAATATTTTTATTCATATAGATTTCTATGTACATGGAAAAAAATAGCATTCTTTGTCTTCAAAGGTAAAGATGTCTGATCAATCATAAAATATAAATGTTGATGTTTGAACATACAAGAATTTGTAAAAGTACGTTGATGTTGAACATACATTGAATATGTTTTCTAGGAAAAATATTCTCTCTTCTGAAAAAAAAAAAACCTAAAAGTTAATTTGCCTTATGATATAGTATTTAACAATAATAAATTGAAATAATGGATCGCAATGAGAAGAACTCACCGTACTCGACATCCCATCTTAATATCTCTCCACACCGTACTTGTGATTGTTTTTAACCACTAATAATTACCTACCATTAAAAAAATTGTTCAATTAAAAAATAGTAACTACTTAACATTAAAAAAAAACTGTTTAATTAAATAAAAATCGTCATGGACACTACATTAATCCTCTGCACTTATAAATAAAATTGTGTATCAAAATAAAAGTGGACATACCAGTTCTCATCTCGCTTTCGCATTGCCTTTCATAAAATGCAGTAACTACTTAACATAAAAAAGCTGTGTAATTAATACATCCTCTGCACTTATAAATAAATGAAACTGAAATAAATGAAAGTGCACATAAATAAATGAATGTGCATTGCCTTCATAAACCTCGTCTCGATTGGAATAGGAATAAACTGAAATATGAATAACATCGTTCTTCAAGTTAAAATACAATAGGAAGAATATTTCTTAAAATAAAAAAATAAAAAACAACATTCAAACTAAAATAGTGTCATTAGTAATATCAATGGTGTTATTAGCAGCATAATTTTATATATAAAAAAAATAAAAATAAAAATTGATAAAATTGAAAAAAGCATAGCTTCACAATTGGACTCGACGTTTTTACATGCGACAGAAATCATAGTACCTGAGCTCAAATTTATCGCTGTATATGTTATACCTGGTTTCATTTCTGATATCTATGGGAAACCCGACTGGTTTTAGGTCGCATTTATATATAAATTATGTGATGCACTGGGTTGTGGTTTAACTATGGGATGCACTGTCATGTTACCCACAGATTAAGTTTGTAAAAACTTAATCTATACTGGGTGATCAAGAAGATGTTCTTCTCATTAAATGTATTCAATCTTGTGTTTCACAGGTAACAATTCTACCTCAGTTTAGCTCAAAATACACACTTATAATAATTCTACGTCTCACTGTCATATAATAATTATCATTTCAAGTATGCAGGTTTGAAACTAAGTGCAAAGAGCTGTAGATTTTGTTGTGGATTTCAGATGAAACTAACCACATCTCAAATTTTTTATCATCTTAAAGTTTGATAAATCCCAGGGTTAATAATATTTCTGTATATGCCAACCCACCTAACTTAAGGTTTGATAAATCCCAGGGTTATTTCTGTATATGCCAACCCACCTAACTTAAGGTTTGATAAATCCCAGGGTTAATAATATTTCTGTATATGTCAACCCACCTAACCTAAGGTTTGATAGATCCCAGGCTTGATAATATTTATGTATATGCCAACCCACCTAAACAGAAAAATAAGAGCATTTCATCATGACAAAAAGATGAAACAGAGGAAACTAACACATCTCAAAAGTTTTGTCATCCTAGGGTTTGAAACAGCTAGAGAATAAGAATATTTCATCAAGGCAAAAGGATGTAAAAACATAATCACTCACCGGGAGAAATTCCTCTACATCTGGTGTCTCTATGCATGCGCACTGCCTTTATTAACCAGTGATTTGGCATTCTCTTTTCCATCTGCATTCACATTATTACCTGCACCTGCTCTTCTTTTTCACCTGAATGTCCTTTGATATCTGCACAGATGGCATTCCTGATTGACCCCAACAAACCAAACCAAAAGGAAAAAAATTGAAAGAAACCCAAAACACAAATCCAGAAGAAAAAAATTGTTAAAAAAACACACATAATCAAAAATTAAATCAACACAAATAAAAATATGCATGGCCATGTTGAACTCAAATAAAATACCAATAAAACATTCTCTATTCTCTTCACTTTTTATCTGCGTTCTTTTCCCTTCCCTTCTCTGCACTGCGTTCTTCTCCCTTTCCTCTTTGCCCTTCCAACCCCAAAATAATTCTGCTCCGTCGCATTCTCCCTTCTTCCAACCCAAAATATTATGGATCTACTCTGTGGCAGTCTCTCTTTCTCCTCTTCAACATTAAACCCTAATTCTTTTCACCTTCCAAGCCAACGAAACATCCTCCTCTACGTCTTCCACGATCCTCAAAACAACAATGACATCGGATTTCAAATATATATCTCCATTAATTTCTCAATTCTGTAACGGTGCCTTGCCAAAAGTTTGCTTTAGTCTGCACACTCCCCTTGACAAAAGCCTGCTTTATTCTGCACGCTCCCCAAGTCTGCTTTATTCTGCACGCTCCCCAATACGATTTCAAAACCCTGCTTTAGTCTACACGTTCCCCGATTCAATTTTGAAGTTTTCTCAATTCCTCACGTTATGGAATTTCCATTCCACTATCGGCGTATGTATTTTTTAATTTTCATTCCACATCGGCTTATGATCAACGTTCATTCCACGTCCGCTATGATTAACAACGTTTATGATGAACGTTTATGTTTTTTGAATTTTCAGTCCATGATCAGATTAGCTTTTATGTTTTTTTAATCAAGATATCGGTTTGAATGGTATTTTTTAATGCAATTAGTACTATACACATTAGTACTATACACATGATGAATAACTAGTTGAATTACATGGTTCATCTATAACTAACATGGAAATGACATGTCAATATAATTTTATGGTTATGCACGATCTTATGTTGTAAACTAACCTACAAGTTGAATAGACTATGTGATAGTCATAGAAGTGTGACATTAAAGTGGTCGATGTCATGGACATCGAATAAGAAATGGTATGTTAGGAAGCATCATTTTGTTAATTTTACATTGGTACAAACACATTACTATGATATTGCACAGGGTTTTTAGGCAGTATGGCTGCCCAAACTGGATATTCGATGACAAAGCCTTCAAAAAAACAACACCACAATATGGTCAATGATAAGGTGTTGACCCTAGTTCTATCATGAGGGGTGGATGTTTTTCCCATCATTTATCCTCAAAAACATGAAGTTGTGAGAGAGTTGTGTTAAGCCACACTCCCATAGATCTGCAATGGTGATTGTCATTTTCATGTTGTGGAAGCTTGGTTAAGGTAGTTGACGCTTCCGCTTGTGGGTTCTTTCTAGAGTTGGGTCAATGTAGTTGACACTCCAGTATAGTCCAACGGATGAAGGATAGGATCTAGAAGATGGAAGTAGGTTAGAGAGGAAGGATGATTCAATGTACTTGAGAGTATTTTTTGGTTTTACTCATATTAACTTAGTGTTTTGTATTAAATGTTTAATTCAGTTATGATGATTTAAGTGACTATTTCATTCATTTTGAATTGTTGTGATTGATGAATTGTTTTTACTATGTTACTAAATAATTGATTAATACATTATAGAATTTATTGCACTATCGACTTGGTTGTGAGCATACAAGAATTGTGCATTAGATGTAATGCTTGTTATCAGTAATACACACGAGCTATGTATGTTCTAGCTATGCATATATACCTTGTGCATGTAAGTTAGTATTATTGCAGTGTATTAAAATTAATATTATTGTTTATCGTGGGTGTGTAATGTTTTAGTGTAATTAAACTTAAATATTTAATGTTTTTTAATAAATTATTTAATTTAATTTAAGATTTAATGTTATTTATTAAATCATTTAATTTAATTTAATATTTAATATATTATTTGGTATTGGAAAAATATAATTTGATTGAAATGTAATTTGGATTTAATGTGATTCATTATTTATTAAATTATTGATTTAATTAGATATTTAATATATTATTTGATATGAGAAAATCATTGTTGATTTGAATGTTTATGTGATTTTATTTGCAAACTTATCCAACTAATTTCTTTATTAATACTTGTAGATTGCATGTTAGAGGAAAATTAGGTAATCTACTAACCTACCTAAAGGATGAAATCAATTAGAATTTATAGATAGTCGTCGTCACTCCATAACCCAAATTATGAATGGCTAATTTAGTATTTATATAGTTATTAATTGTTCGAAAAATTGTTGTAATTTATATGAAAATATTATAGAAAAAAAAAAGTATGTGCTCAACAAAAATGAGTAATTGTTATTAAATTTTGCAAAGAACTAAAATTTTCCTTTTACAAACTTAATACTAGAATTCTACCTTCTAACAAACAAACAAAATATTTTAAATTTTAAATAATAAGATTGATGAATGAAAAATATCTTTACATTAATTATCCATTTATATTACAATAAATTATTATAGAAAAACCTGAAACCCTAATAAAGGGACTTACAAAACATAAACCTAAATAAAATGAACAATAAACAAACCATCATTAAACAATGTCAAACGCTACATCACTAATAACTTCTCATAGAAGATACCATTAACACCTTACACCTTAAAAACATAAGTAAATATCATGACCTTTAACACCTATTATTAATGTGATAGGATCTTAAATGTCATGTAATTCCTAGTTCAAATGTTGATGTATCCCATGTTCATAACATGGGAGTGATTTTTTTTTAGTTTACCTTAATTTTTTTTTGTTTAATTAGAGTTTAAAATTGGTATAAATATATGTATATTTCTTGTTAACTTAGAAGATTGGTGTTTTTACCAATGCTTTATCCTTGCCATGAGGGTAAGAAGGGTAAGAAAAACAAGGAAAAGCCACATATTGGCTAGTCTTTGTCTTAGGGTAATGTAGGAGAAACTTGATTAAAAGGGATTGTAATGTTTTATTGATTGTTATTATTATGTTATATTATGTGTAAGTACATAGTTTGTTTTAGTATGATATGACTTTTAAGGTGCATACATACTATTTTCAATGAATTGTAATTTTACTTTGTTTTGTGTATGGATTTATTACATTTTTTTTAATGCATAATTTTAATGAAATTTATTATAATAAAAAAAAATTAAAATAAATGATGTATTATTATCAATTTTAATATAGTATAAAATGTAAAGTCGATTTTAACATTAAGATCATTTTTTTAAATAAAATTTTTAGTTTTTACCATTTATAAAATACCAAACCTTGTCCTTACTAATATTGAATTTACATTAAAGAAAAGAAAGATTGTTAATTTCACTTGACTTAAACATGGGTCCCACTAATAATATAAGAAACTAATATGTCAAACAAATTA
>ML792466.1:262496-274827 GCA_009831015.1 Picea engelmannii | reverse complement strand
GCGGGGAGGTGGGGAGACTATCGATTTTCCATAGTGAGAATGGATTTGAAAGTCCCATCTCCTACATAAATCTGTTCGAATGAGGTGGGTGAGCGCTCTGAATTCGGCATTGTTTTCCTGATTATGGTATCTGCTCCTTCTGTGATTTGTTTAAGCATGTGATTTTCCCCTTTTGGTTGTTCTTATACCACTGTCTGATCGGTGGCAGCGAGTCTGTTGTTGCGTTGAGAAGCTCCCACTTATCGCTCTGATTGAACCCTTGGCGAGAATTCATTTCTCCTTTTCCTGGTAAACAGCTCGACAGAGCAAGCTATGTAAATGAAATTATATTTTAAATATAATATCGAGTAATTTTTTCTTGGAAAAAAAAGTAATAACATACATATTGGTCATAATGAATGGAATGGAAATAATGAATCTTTCACACTCAATAAAATGGAAAAATGAATCTTTCACACTCAATAAATCTATGCATATGTTTTTAATAAGGTTGATTATATTAAAAAATATCGCCATCCATTGGATCCAATAGTTGACAAATACTCTAATCTATATGTAAATTAAATTAATTAAATTTATTTTATTTTGAAATAAAAACTAAAAACTTAAATATTCAAATATATTTTCCATTTTAAATAGAAGCAAAAGCATTGTAAATATATACCATTTACATGATGCATGTTCCTCTTACTAATTTGGATCAAATTTGATCAAGACCCATTTTTATTTTTATAATAAAAACATCCAAAACAACATTTACTTATTTTCCTCAATTAAATGTGATCTATTACATTGTTTAGGTACAAATACCTTACTCTATGCTTACCATTAAATCACTTTTGTCATTCATAAATTTATGTTAAGCTATTCATATTAAACAACATAATGATAAGGAACCAAAATTATTATATCTTATTTTTAAAACCTTACTCTATGCTTACCATTAAATCACTTTTGTCATTCATAAATTTATGTTAAACGATTCATATTAAACAACATTAAGGAACCAAAGTTATTATGTCTTACTTTTAAAGAAGTATTATAATAACAAAACCCAAAAAAACCAAAACACTTAAAACATTTAAGTGAACTTCCCATATCATAACACCATTAAAAAAATGCTTATTTTACCAAAGACTTAAATTATAAACCTTTTAAGGGTTTACCTAATCCCTTACTAAAAAAATATTAAAAAAAAATGGGGAAAAGGGGTGGGGAGGGGAGGGGTGGGAATGGGAGGGGATTGAAATCCACATGGATGATAAAGTGCTTTGAACTTCATAAAAATGATCTAAAGGTAAAAATTTTAAGTAAATTGTTTATATTACTTGCATTACTTGATGTCCTTGTTATCAATAATTTTACATTAAATATCATTTAAAAAATAATAATGTATTCAAAATTTTATTTATAAGATTTTTCTTGAAAAAAATATAAAAAAAAAAAGAAATAAATTACTCTATTTAAAATCTAAATTGAATAAATATTGTTACAATTTCAATCACTACATTTATATAGAAAGYACAAAAAAAAWTTAAAAAAAAAAAAAATACAAAATTATTAATTYACCTTTTAAAAATATTCCCTTACTCCACTATTTTAATTAATATCTACTTCACTTTACTCCACTATTTTAATTAATATCTACTTCATGTATAGAAATAAATACATACACTTCTTAACAACCACRATAAATTTAAATATGATTTCATCTAAAATCTAAACAAGACACATTACAATGCACCATTTAAAACTTTCATATTTCCTAAACTAAAAAGTAAAAGATAGTATACATTTTAAAATATATATATATATATATATATATATATATATATATATATATATATATATATATATAATGAATATTTAAATATACATTTAAATCTCCTTTTAATTTCTTTTCAATTTCTCTTATCTAAATTCAATCTCTTTTTAAAACTCATCTCTATTTCATTTATTAACTAATTTTTTTATATTTTATTGATTTATTTTTTAATTCTAAATTCCTTTCATACACTTCCTCTGATTCTCTATCTCATTTCTTAACCAATTTTTTTATATTTTATTAATTTATTTTTTAATTCCAAATTCCTTTTACCTCTTTTCAAATTCCCTTATCTAATACTCTTACTAAAACTCATATGGCTTTCTCTTGTTCTCTATTTCATCTCTCAACCATATTTTATTGATTCCTCTTTAAATTTAAAAGATCTTGTAGCTCTTTTCAAATTCCATTATCTAACTTCATACTCTTTCTAAAATTTATATGGCTTCCTCTTGTTCTCTATTCCATCAATTAACCAAATTTCTTATACTTCATTAATATGTCTTTGAATTCCAGCTCATTCATATTCCTTTCAATAACACAAATGTCTTTTTATTCAATTATTTCCATTTATTTATCTTAATCAATTTTCTATTCTTTTATAAATTTAATGAAAATTTAATATCTTTTTTAAATTCTAGCTAATTTATTTTCCTTTCAATAACACACAAATTTCTTCTTATTCAATTACTTCTATTTATTTATCTCAAACAATTTTTTATTCTTTTATAAATTGAATGAAAATGTTATATATCTTTTTTTAAATTCCAGCTCATTCATATTCCTTTCAATAACAAGTGACAAATGTCTTCTTATTCAATTACTTCTATTTATTTATCTCAATCAATTTTCTATTCTTTTATAAATTTAATGAAAATGTTATATATCTTTTTTAAGCATTTATAACTTATAATAAATTGCAACATCAATGTGAAATTAAAATTCTCTTTTATATTAATTTTATCTTCTTTTGTAAATTTAATAAAAATAACATTTTTTTAAAGCAAGTATTTATAACTTACAATAAATTGCAACATCAATATGTGAAATTTAAATTCTCTTTTACATCATTTTAAAGAGGCCTTTTGCACATGTTTCTTAACCTTTTTCAAAATGCTTTCATATTTGAAAACATTTTAATCATAACCACAAAAATTAAAAAACTATGTAAAAATCAATTTAACAACATAAATGAACAAATTATTATCAAGAATTTGGATTTTACATGGCTCTCCCAACATTAAATATCCCAACTTATTTAAGAAAAAAAAGAAAAAAATAAAAATAAATCATGACAAAAAAATGATTAAAAAACATTTTTCAATGACTTTATAAAAACATTAATTATGCAATACCATAAATCTTACAAAATGATTTAAATTTAACAATAACTTAAAAACATAAAACACCTAATAAACTCAAAATACCAAGACATCACAATTAATAACAAGTCTACATAGCATTAATATGCAACAATACCTACCACCCAAGTAAATAACAAAGTATGAAGTTTAATAACTACAATGTGTAATGTAATTTTTTTAGTCTTCACTACCCAAGATACTATGTTCTTCTCCCTCAACTGATAAAAATATTGTCCACCTAAATACCTAAATATTAACATGATAAAAATAATATTTAACATGCAACAATCCCTACCACCTAAGCAAATAACAAAGCATGAAGTTTAATAACTACAATGTGTAATGTAATTTTTTTAGTAATTTGTGTTTTGAGAAATTTCAGAATTCCAAGTTTAAACTTAAATTCATAACATGTCAATTTAAACTTAAACTCTAATGAGATACAACATGTATAATATCTCATTGAAAGACTTCTTAGTTAGGAGGTACCACTACACAATTAATAACAAGTCTACATAGCATTAACATGCAACAATCCCTACCACCTAAGCAAATAACAAAGTATGAAGTTTAATAACTACAATGTGTAATGTAATTTTTTTTTAATAATTTGTGTTTTGAGAAATTTCAGAATTTCAAATTTAAACTTAATAAACTTAAACTCTAATGAGATACAACATGTATAATATCTCATTGAAAGATTTTTCATTGCAACTTGTATCAATGTAATCGTGTACATGTTCCTATACATGTAATGGTGATTATAATGGTGACTATATATTTATTAAACCATTTAAAACAATTAAAACAATGATGACAGTAAATATTGATTTTTAACTTATTTACAAGTTTGATTTTTAACTTATTTACAAGTTCTATTTTGAGGTACATATATCCACTATTTCCACCTATTTCAAAGGAATCAATTGATTATTTATTCATCATGTCATTTTGGTTGACATACACAAAATGTTACAAACACAAATTAATGGCAAGTTAGAAAACCTTTCTTTCTACTATGCATTTCTAGATGGCAAAACTAACAATAGCAAGCCCTTCTCCCAAATCACCTTAGCCTTGAACTCTAGTACCCTAAACTTGGTCCACAAAAACTCTTGCATTCTCTCTTCTTACAAGATGATAAGGTTTCTCAAATTCACTACCTAGCCCATCACATTGGTATAACACCCTTCTTCATTTCTTTACATCATGAGCAGTTATTTTTTCTTGTTTGAAACACTCACTAGCAGCTCCGTTTTCCTTGTTTGAAGCACTCACTAGGAAAACAATGATTACACCACCGACCCCTTCATAATAAGATATTCAAATCAAGAAACAGAAAATAAGGATGAACAAATCTGACAAAGAAAAAGTGGTGTGAAAACACACCATTGGTATTACAGAAATATCAAGCCCTCTCTCCACGAATGCGGCGAGCTAGCTGGATATCTTTGGGCATGATTGTGACTCTCTTGGCATGGATAGCGCAGAGATTAGTGTCTTCAAAGAGGCCAACAAGATATGCCTCTGCTGCTTCCTGCAGAGCCGCCACGGCAGAGGATTGGAACCTCAAATCCGTCTTGAAGTCCTGAGCGATTTCCCTAACGAGACGCTGGAAGGGCAGCTTCCTTATAAGAAGTTCGGTGCTCTTCTGGTACTTTCGGATCTCACGGAGAGCAACAGTGCCCGGCCTAAATCTGTGAGGCTTCTTCACTCCCCCGGTTGCCGGTGCAGACTTCCTGGCAGCCTTAGTTGCAAGCTGTTTCCTCGGTGCCTTCCCACCGGTGGATTTACGGGCAGTTTGCTTCGTTCGAGCCATCTCTTTCCTTTCCTCTCAGCTGCTCTGTTCTACAACTTCTTTAATAAAAATACTTACACACCAAATGCTGTTGCCTCTACCCGTCTTCTCCCCTTTATATACAACTCATGATTTTTTTTCAAACTGCAATTTCGCACCCTCTCCAACACATCACGACCGTCCGATTTACTCTCCTAATCGACGTCTCCGACACCTCCACGTCACCCACCACACGGATCCGGATCCCCGTCTTTCCCCGTCTTTCCATACTATATTGTTTGTTAAATGTAAACAAAATACGTTGCTCACGAAACATTATACAGAATAATATTCTCTTTTCTTTTATGGAATCACAATTATTTACTTGTTCGATTGTACAAGTCATCACGGTATTTTTTTGAAGTAAAAATTTTTCAATATATATTAAATATATGATATTCTCAAAAGAGTACAAGAGTTCACATTACAGTGATTACTTATAGCCTTTGTAAAATGATATTATCATCCATCACACACAAAAAGAGTGGAATTACATAGTTCTGGAAAACTCGGAAATACTATTCAGTCTCTATACTATTTAAACAATTTAAAATATGTAAAAAATGGTGCAGGAAGACAGTCCAAAATGACTATATCCAAGCTTACAAAGTAGTATCAGTTTTTCAAAATAGAAAGAAGTCATAGACTTCCCCAAATATACTATATATCAAATGTAGAGACGAGGTGATAGTGGGGGGGCCTCCTGGCCATCCTGCCATTTGATGAAGTGGATCCTTCCTTCCGGAACCTGGAGTGCTTTTTTTGAAAGTATATATGTTTCCACATTCTCTTCCCTGTATATGTGGTCAAATCTAATATCTTTGAAGAGTGTGATGAGGTCCCTAAGCGAAGTAACAAGTAGATTGCACTTATAATTTAACCAATCCACCATTGTCTTTGAATCCCCAAGCCACTGAAGATGTTCAATGTTAAGTCTAAGTGCTAAAGATAAGGTGGCCCACACACCAAGAAGTTTTGCCCTGGTATTTGATCCCATCCCGCAATTGAATGTCCACCTGTAGATAGTGTTCCCCGCAGTTTTAATGATACCCCCAGCTCCACTCAGAGTGCCATTATTTTGAGTTGCACCATCAAACCAACAAATATTATGCATAGTAATATCAGGAGGTTTCTTATTCCTTTTGGGAGGAGGTGATAGAGGATATTGAGCATTAGTTACTTCAACCATTCCTCGAATCTGGAAGACAACTCCCTGAACTGTAGTTGAACGAGAATCAAAGATACACTTGTTCCTTGCCAACCAAATATACCAGCAAGTCAATGCAGGTAGTGTGTGACGGGATTTTTCCATCTTAAGCCAATTTTCAAAACAATTTATTAGAGTGTTACCTCCCCATATTGTAGCAAAGTTGAAAACTGATGACAATGAAATCCAAATATGTTGAGTGAATGTACAGCTTACAAATAAATGAAAGATTGTCTCCTCATCCTTACTGCGCAAAGGACAGCAACTCGGACCTTCCCATCCTCTTTTTATCAGATTTTCCCATGTTAGGATTTTATTCTCTAATGCCAGCCACGTAAAGAGTTTGATTTTGTGTGCCAGATCCCAAGACCAAACCTGTCTTCGCCATCCTGTTGTTTGAATCGGCCAGTATTCCTTTGCCAATGTGTTATAAACGTTTTTAACAGTGATAATACCGGAGTGATCACCTCATGTCCAGATAAGCGAATCCTCTCTAGGCTAGAGTTGAATCCCAGATTGAATGAGTTCCTTACAATAAGAATTCCACTCAACTGACAAGTTCCCTGTGAGCTCTAAATATGCACTTGATTTCCATTGGTTTGTAATGTATCCCAGAGAGGATTGAGCGGAAGCTTGATATAAATAAGAAATATTTTTCTCCTTTAGTGCCACTCACAGCTCTGTAGAAAGTAAGGAGGAATTGTCGATTCCCAAGATCTTATCCAAGCCAATTAAAATGGAGAAACCGTTCCCAGGATTCCAACTAATCCAACAAGTAATAAGAGGTAAAGATTTCAGCAAGTTTTTCCAGAACTGCGAAGCTGCTGGGTGGAGAGGCAAAGTCGTTCTAAGCCAAATAGCTACTGGAAAAAAAGGTAAATATTTATCCTTGATCACCTATTGCCATATACCATCCTTTAACAAAACACGCCATAATGTGTTTGCTGCCAGGGCGCAATTAAAAAGGAATAGGTTCTTAAGGCCCCAACTAGCCAGGTGTTTCAGCTTTGCTAAAGTCTCCCAGCTACAGAGATGAATCCCGTGAGTTTTTCCACCCCCTGAACAGAGGAAATCATAAATAAGCTTGTGAATCATAGAGAGAACAGAGACAGGAACCGCTGCCAGGGCCATCCAATAAACGGGTTGAGTTTCAAGAACCGATTTAGCAAGTGTATATCGACCACCAAGTGTTAACCAACGGTTGCACCATTGTTTGATCTTGTGTTCAAATTTTTTGATAAGCCATCTCCAATCTTCAAATGCAGTATTCTCCGCTTTTAAAAAGTATCCCAAGTAACGGAAGCCCACAGACAATTCCACAAAATTATAAGAAAACAAAGACCTATACTGCTCCAAAGATTCTCCATGTATCACCGAAAAATGAAAAGTCGATTTTTATGGGCTTACTTTTAAACTTGAAGCACAACAGAACAGTTCCAGCAAATTTTTAATCACCCGCCATTCATCTAATGAGGCCTTTTACATTATAATAACATCATCAACAAAAATAAGGTGAAGAACTCTAATGACTCTTGAAACTTGTACGCCAGTTAGATTGCCTTCCGCTTGTCCTTTTTTCAAAAGAAGGCTGATGCTTTCCATAACAAGAATGAATAACAATGGAGAGAGCGGGCAGCCTTGTCGCAAACCATGTTCACTTGAGAAGAAGGGTGAGGACTCCCCATTGATCAGAACCGCAAAAGAGGAGCTAGTCACACAGCTCATAATCCAATTTATAGAAAGTACATTGAACCCGGTTTGTACCAGAATCAGACGTAAGAAATCCCAATTGACACAATCATCTGTTTTTCTGAGATCCAGTTTAAGAATCAAGGATTTTTGTTTTCTTGCTTTGATATTGTGTATACATTCTTGCGTCGTTCCAATGGCGTCCAATATTTGCCTTCCCTTTAAGAAACTAAGTTGTTCACTCGACAACTCCCTCGAGAGTATGGGCTTTATCCTATTTGCAATCACCTTGGAAATCATCTTGTAGCATAGATTACAAAGCGCAATAGGTCTATAATCCCCAAAGGTTCGAGGATTATTCTCCTTTGGAATCAGCGCCAGGAAGGTAGTATTCGAGGAGCTTTTAATCCTCCCTCTAATTCTTGTGTCTTCAACTAATTCCAATAGGTCATCCCCCACAACATAAAAAAAAATTGTATAAAACTCAATTGTCCAGCCGTTCGGGCTTGGACTTTTATCAGTTGCAAAGAGTTTTAAAATATCCCAAATTTCCTGTTTGGTAACCGATCTATCAATGCGATAGTCCTCCACAGAAATAAATCATGGGAATAGTCTGACAAGATTCAATTGTTCCACAGGTGAAATGTGGGGATCCTCAATGAACAGTTTTTTGAAAAACCTGTTTGCTTCAGTCTTAAGAGCTTCTTGTCCTCTATATTCCTGCCCAAGTTCATCGCAAATCTCCCAAATATGTTTTTGATTTCTCTTTGCGCTAGCAAATTTATGGAAATATTTAGTATTCTGGTCTCCACATTTTAACCAGATTGCACGACTCTTTTGTCGACAGTGTTCTTCTTCGATGAGGATAAGTTGATTACGTTCAATCCCCAAAGACTTCAATCTGCAATCATTGTTTGGGTACAACCCAGACCTTGGTAAATTTAATAAAGCTACCATGATTTCCTCCTCAATTGCAATTAGTCTTTTTTTATTTCCACACCGTCTGAGTCTAGCCCATGTTTTAATCCGGGCTTTTAAAACTTTCAACTTCCATACGAACTTGATCTAGATATTTGGTTCCAATAGAAAATCAGGATCCCGCCAAACTTCATTAACAATTGGCGCAAAATCCACCTCATTCAACCATGAAGGATTTAACTTGAAGGCATAGGCCATCGAAAATTATTGAAAGTCAAACTGGGCAACCACTGGTGCATGGTCTGATACAAAAGGAAGATCCACCCAACACCGAAACCTACCCACATCCGATAGTAGGCTTTCCGATACAAGAACTCAATCTAGTCGCTTTGAAATACTATCCAATCCACTTCTATCGTTCCTCCAAGTAGGAACAATCATGTCCGGTAACAAGTCAATCAAATGATGATACAAGATCATACACTTGAAATAATCAACAAGTTTATCCAGTTGTGTTGACGCACCCCAGACCTCGTCAGCTCCTGTTGTAAAATTTAAGTCTCCTGCAAGAATCAGATTTTTTGAGTCAAGCAGACCCCCCAAGGCCACCCGATCCCAAAAGGTCTTTCTATCAACACGAGGTCCATAAACATTTAAAAAACAAATATCATGTTTGTTTTCAAGTGAGATTCCCTTTAGTATAATAACCCCCACTGCAAAGTGATGGAACCAAAACAAACTTATCCGGGTCCCACGTTGCCAGGAGCCCACCCGAATTTCCCACGGAGCTAACCGTGCAAGAATACCAGTTTGGAACAAATTTCATCATAAAGAGACTTGCCTTCTCCTCATCCACTAGTGTCTCTTGTAAAAAGATCATATCTAGTTTGACTTTTCTAAGAACTCTGTGCATGTAAGCTTGTTTTAGGGTCCCCCCCACCCCTCGAATGTTTAGGGAAAAAAGGATCATGATCTGGCCCGTGCAAGGGATTTCATGCCTCTAAGCACCCCATAGTTTGTAGCAGAAGGAGAGTTTACAACAGGTGCAGTCACCGTGAGAATAGCCTGCTTCCGGGTACTTCTCGTCTTAATCGGAGATGTCTCAAATCCCAATCCTTTAGACCAAGCATAACTTGTTCCAGCCCCCCCACAACGAATTTTGGAATGGTTCACCAAATCCATAGAACCCGAAAGTGTTAAAATACTTTTGCGTTGAAAAGTCGTGATCGGCACTGTGGTGTCTACCTCCCGAAGTAGAGGAACTAATGACTCCAAAGTCTCCCCAAGAGTACAGTCACCAGGTTCTGTCTCCCGATAGCCAGAGATTAAATAAGTTTCAGTCCCCCCCACTTCTTCTCCCTCTCAAGAGGTCTCAGGGATGGCTTGTAAATCTGGTAAGGAAACCTCCACAACATCAAATGGATTGACCGAGGCTGGGAAACACACCCTAGGCTCTGAACGAGTGGAGTGGGCCCTTACCGAACCTTGTAAAGACTTGTCTACCATCGAAGAGTTTGTGTAGTCACCAAAAGGCACAGAACCCAACTTCGGGATTAGGGCGTTTTCTAAAGACACAAAAATAGTCAGAGAAACTGGAACAGGGTCACATGGAGTAATAACAGACTCAACCCCCAACTGTGACGACGCATCCAACACGAGATTTTCCCAAGAAGTGAGAGAGTTAAAAAAACTAGGACATTGGACTTTGAGTTTACCTGTGAGAGTATCTGAGCTCGAGCCGTTCGGAGAGTCCGAGGAGACAGGACAAGGTACTTCTCGAGTAGTCGAGGCGATCTCTGGCGAATCACACCTTGGCATTTTTCGAAGACGGGAGTTCTTTGATTCTTCCTCCTTCACATACCCCTGACAAGAGTTTTTAAGGTGTCTAGTCCTTCGACAGAGGGTACATCGAAACGGTATACCTAAGTAATCAAGCCTCTGTGTAAAGAATTGATCCCGCCACTGAATATCCAACATTTCCAACAGAGCAGAATGTAAATCAACCTCCACCAAAATCTTACCAAGCTTTCGATCAGGCGCACACAGAGAAGTATCATCAACACAAATAAAACGACCCAAAGCATTTCCAATGGTTGTTAATGCTTTTTTATTCCACATATTAAGCAGTAAACCTGGTAGTAATACCCACAAATGCCTGAATTGAAAATATTCTTGTGCAGGGTCGAAGGAGATCCTCCATATTTTGAGCATCAAGCTCCCACCATCAAACGGCCAAAGCCTACCAAGGATTTTCACTACATCGTTCGTCGATTAAAAGCGGAAACCGAACCAGCCTCTTGGGAGGTAAAATAAATCAGGGGTATAGCCCAACAAAGGTGACCAATTTGACTTCATCCATACAAGTAATGGAGTGGAACAACGTGAAATATAGGAGAACCTACCAACGAGCACGGTTAGAGCCAAGTTCATCGCTTCCTCCAAGCCCAGATCATCCCCCAACACCATTTTTCAACGTGCTCGGTTAGATAGCCACGACTTTTTAACAGGTTGATGCTTAGTACTAAACTTATGACAAGTCGAGCTAGTCTCACCACCACCTAGATGTATGCCAACACCGTTTATCACAGCAGACCTAGGAGCAACATACACAGAATGTTCATTAACCGTCCTCAAACGATTGACTCTGTCCGCACAGGAGAAGGAATAAGGCTCTGATATTTTATGTGTTACCACAGGAGAGGGATCATGAGAAGGTGGTTGAACAGTAAATGAAGGTGTGTCTGTAACATTAAACATGCCCACCTTCTCCCAGGCTACCTCGTCAACCGCACTCATAAGTGCGTTGACGGTTGCTTCTGTCATGGAAGCAGCTGGAGCTCGAGAGGAAGTGCCACCTGACTGCCACTAAAGGCAGCTCGAGTTTTAATGCCAGGGAAAGCCACAAACCAAAGGAGATAGTTAATGCCAGGAGTGAGTGCCAGTAAGGCCAACAGGCCGAAAAGACAGGCAATTAAAAATCAAGTTAATCCAAGTATAACAACTTATCCCTAAGACAAGTGTAGCGCACTATGAAAGGTGCTCCAATGGAGAAAGAACACCAGGTCCCACCAAATTAACGCCAAGGAGAGTTTATCCACCATGAAAATGATAGAACCTCTAAAATAAAAGACAAAATCACTCCAACTAACTGGTGCTCCAATGGTGATAAAACACCAGGTCCCACCAAATTAACGCTAGGTAGGAATCCACCATTAAAATAGTTGGAACCTCCAAAAGAAAAGACAATCTATCCCAACTAAGTTTAGAGGACCCCCAAAATCCAGGTCGATAGCCTCTACGCCATATGAGAGCACCACCGACCTAGCTAAGTATAGTGGACACCTTGAAAACTGATCCAGGTGGATATCGGTGGCCACCCACCTTTTCCAAATGGCTCAAAACAGTTTTCTGGCAATTTTGGCAATTTACTATTTTTAGCAGGTTTTAACTTCCGGGGCCATTTTGAGGGTCCAAATGAAGGTTTTTCGAGA
>ML792466.1:219573-262446 GCA_009831015.1 Picea engelmannii | reverse complement strand
TGATGTACTCACTTACCCAAACGGGGCCCACATGACTTTTGGCGCTTCATCTCCTAGGGTTAGGTTTTTGGATGTTTAGGACTTTTGGCATTCCCGTTTATTGTAAAAGGGCCTTCAGAGCCTCATTGTAATGATCTTCTTGCGAATGCGAGTAGCCGTCACATCTCTTCTCAGAGATAAACTGCCACCATTCTAGCGAGTCTTTCACTCTGTATTTTTACAGTCTCTGTACATTTCTCTGATTAATAGAAATCGTGTATTACTGTATATCTGTGTTTATGGTTGCATCTCTGATACATTTATGCTATATTATTGAATATCTGCAATATCTCTGTGCATTTCTTTATTATATCTCCGCTCTCATTTCGTGCCGAAAATAATCCGGATCAAAAACCCAGTCGGATAGACAACCATGCCATTAGAAGCCACTAAAATAGTTGCAGGTTTTCAAAATGTCCTTTCCCGCCTCTCCTCGCCTCCACCAACATAATAATATCTCCTCCGGTTGGACACATCATTACAACGTGTCTAGCCATCACGATATTTAGAATTGCAATAATGCATAAAAACCATTCTCCCTCGTTCGCAAGGGACCCTTGGTGGCCATTTCCATTTGAATCTCTCATAAAGTCTAGGAAAAAAGAATTTGTAATTTATGCAATTCAGAGGAGATTGAAGACAAAACACATTTTCTTCTAAGATGTTCATTAGTCAATGTTGTTAGATGCGCTTATAGTGATATATGCAATCACAACTTGGTTGGTGAAATATTGAACCAGGTCAACCAAACTAAGTTTGGAGATTTTATTGTGAATTTAAACTCACATCAAAACAACTATCTAAATAAATAATTTTAGGATTTTTATTGCTTAGTTTTATTTGTTCACTCTCTCTTTTATGGGTCGTACAGACCAATCTATTCTACATAATGTTAAAAGACATCATCATTATTCTCATCATCAATATACCTACACCAAAATTTTCAAGCACAAACACACATAAATGAAAGTGTTGTCATACCATGTTGAAGATAAAGAAGATTTTTTCGTATTAAAGGTAACTTCATTCTATTTTTTTCACATAAGGAAAATAATTTCAACACAAATAAGCATCCAAGCACATTAAACTCAAAGGACCATGAAATAATATCTCCTAACATTTGTTTCCTTCAAAGCTATGCAAGTCATTAGATATTGACTACATAATGACTCTGTGCAAACTTGGCTAAAAAAAAGGTGAAAAAAAAGAAGGTGTTTTATTATTTCCACTACACCATTGTGGGGACAATGTGGATTATGTACTCCCATGTAAGTGAGACTTTTCTTTTTTGGAAAATCGTCCATAACTTGACCAGATGAAGAAAGCTTTCTTGACTTCTAATATTTCCTTCTAGAGGCTCCATACCCAGAAGAGCCAAGTCCTCTGCTTGGATTTGAGGTGCCAACTTTTATCAAGAATTGGCCTAGAGCAAACCACATGTAGTCATTGATAGATTTATATTTAGTGAAGGCTTTAGATCTACCTCACTTCTAGTCTTTCCCTTGGGTGTAAGGTGATTGAAGGCTAGGATTAAGATTAAGGTCACATGGAAAGATATTAGAGGCAGGTGATTGAAGGCTATGATTAAGATTAAGGTCACATGGAAAGATATTAGAGGCCATCCCAAGATTTTTTGTTGAGCAAAGAACCCCACTAAATGTTATGCTTGAGCGAAAATTCTCAAGCCTTATTTCCATCCATAGCCCAAAACAACACATGATGATTGGCTTTGAATAAGCATTTACATGAAGCCTAGCTTTCGATAGTCACTTCGTCTCTGACACAATTCCCAATTAACTTTATAAAATCCCTTTCCTCCAAATACATTGGCCCATAGAAACTTCTTGAAAGCCTTTTCTACCTCTAATAAGGCTTCCTAGAAGGCACCCAACATAATGAACAATATGTGTGGGTGGCAACAAATACCTTGGTGAAGATATGAAACTTGGTTAATAAGGCCAGAGGCTTTGTTATCCATTTACTTGTCTTTTTCTCAACCCTTAGCACCACTAGTTTCCAAAGTTCTTTGGGAGAACCATGGAAAACAAAGGAGATCCTGAGAAATTTGAACACATGACCAAGTCAAAGCCATGACTAGCTTTGGTTTACTAGCCAACTAAGGATTACATTGATTATGGTAATATTGTGTTTTGATCCATTAGACATTAGACCAAACATTGCACATAACATATCTAAGATTTCCATTATCTTTTTCCACGAGGATTGTGTCCACAAAGCAGTAAGGAAAGAATCATTTGCAATGCAATCATTCACCATTTGCTTCGCTTCGTGTTCTTGGAGGGGAATATCTTTAATAAGGCCCAATATTGTTTATTGTACAACAAATTGACTAAAGCTCAACATACATCGTGTATGGGACAAGTGCCAACAAGAATCCTTACCAAATAAACCAAAACAAAGCCAGCTTCCTTAAATTTACATAAGTTTATGAACAAGCAAGAAATGGCCTTAACAAATAATGTATCCACTACTCATAATAACAAGGAACCAAAGCCTAATCTCATCAACATTGCTACAATACAAATTCATTCCACATGATAATAAGCCTTCTCAAGATCAATTTTGATGAAAAAAAAACATCTACTAAATTGATTTTCTAAAATAAAATATAATTCTACATTATCCTAAACCTTCTCAAAATCAAAATCAAAATCAAATTTGATGAATAAAACATTTAATTTGATGAATAAAACATATAACTCAAGGTTTGAACCCATTCCATCGCCCCAAAGACATTAATAACATTACTAAGAATATTCTAAAACAAATACATAAGTAAATTTACATTTCCATCTTCTGTCACTTTTAACTCTAAATCTCCCTACACATACTTACGAATTTCACCTCGGGTAAGCAACGTATCATAGCTAGCTATTTAATCCAAGTTGTTATTGATAACCAAGTGTTGCATTTTCCAGTTTCTTGGTTATGGACGCACTAATTCCAATGGCTAAGGATACGTTAATATTACAAGGCACGAATTTGAAATAAAATGTACTTTTATTAATATAAGCATTCATAGTCTCTAAACAATTATAGAGTTATATAATCCACCTTAAAACATTTTTAACCTTTGTGGTAAGCCTATTGAGATATACACTCCTTAGTTACATGGTTTCAATGAACGAAAAATGGTTAATATCTAATTATGAAATGAAACGAGCTTAAACAAGGAATATGTAGTGGTGATCCCTATCATTTGTAAATGTCGTTGCATATAGTAAAAAGATATTACAGCAAAGCAATGATGTTAGTGAGCAACTCAAGCCATCATTGGTTATCCAAGACATTGATGTTATTGAGTAACTCAAGCAATCATTGAGCAACTCAAGCCATCATTGGTTATCCAAGACATTGATGTTATTGAGTAACTCAAGCAATCATTGGTTATTCAAGACATTTGCATCACTATAATTAAAAATCACTATATCCAAAGAATAGTTTGGATATTGTTGGTTGAAATGAGCTTTGGTTATTCAAGACAGTATTCTTTGGATATTGTTGGTTGAAATGAGCTTGGTTATTCAAGACATTTGCATCACTATAATTAAAGAATAGTTTGGATATTGTTGGTTGAAATGAGCTTTGCATTAGAGCAGTGACTTAAATAAGTGTTTTAGTCTTTGCAAAATATAAGTGTAGTAAATTGGTAGATTATCGTTCCTTACATTGGTCATTTGCATCACTTTAGTTTGAAGAAGAAGATTTTCAATAATGTTGTTTAATAGTATATGATCAAGATAACAATTATACGATAAAATGATATAGAGATATCAATGGCATTTGAAAGTGTGTTAACTCCCTATTCACTTGGAAAAAAAATGTTGAAAAGGTGATGTGCAAGGCCTTAGCCTTGAATGGATTTGGGCGTCTCTATCACATAATTACTTCAGTGGTCATTGACCAGCATGGATAGGCGCAATAAGAGGTTGGTTGATTGAACAATTTGGTTTAGGCACCCTTGCACAATAGGAAGGTGTGTCATAGACTTATCAAGTGCCATTGCATGAAGGCAGGGCGCATCACAAACATTTGGTAACTCTCACAATGGTTGGATGCACCAAGAGAAGCTTCATGAGGAGATTGGCCAAGGGCACAAAGTTGGGGTTTATTACAAGTGACCCTCTCCCAATCTACAAGGCATGCACGAGGCATGGAAATAGATTGTGAGAGACTTGAATGGATTTATAGACTTGGGTGCCTTGGGAAACATGTGAACCCAAGGAGTTGGGTGTTCCATGACACAGGGTTGCGACGGTTGAAAAGAGTGCCTTCAGGCACAAGAAAACGTTGGATGCAATTGTTGGACATGTGCTCATTAGGCACATGGAAAGTCAACTCAAGTCACTAAAGGGTGTGGAGGAAACATTGGGTACAAGTCACCGAAGGGCATAAAGGCATCGTCAAGCGCAAGCAATCGACGTGCATTGGTCATCTTTGGGTGGGCACAATTGAAATTGGACTTATGGCACTTGGGTCCACTTTGGACATGGAGTGACTTGCATGGAACCTTAGAGAAGGCAAAGGCAAGACATGTCCACTATATAAAGAGGATGCTACAAAGTGCTAAGGCAATCAAGCAAGTTGGGTCATTGATACAAAGGTGGACAAGGAGCTCTGCAATCATGTTAAGTCTTGGTAAGACATTGTGGAATGACCTGGATGTTGGCTGAGTGAATGGTGGAAGAGTCAAGACTTTCAATAGATAGGCTTTCGAATGCTTTAGGGGTTGGTTTGTGCAAGTCATTTGGAAAATAAGATGTAGGCAATATTTCCTTGGATTGATTGTACATTTGTAATAGAGTTGTAGGTAGGAGGTTGCACTCTCTTATATATTTGCAACATTCTTCATTCTAATAAAGTCAAGGCATCCACCTTGGGCACAACCATACCTCTGTGTTGTGGACTCTTTATGCTTGTTGAATGTTACTATTCATTACATTGTATTAAATGGTCGAGGATTATTGAATATTGGTTAAGTGTAATATATCTAGGATGCTTTTGTGGCCACAATTGGATGTGTTCCTATTGTGAGCTTGGTTGTATTGAACTTAGATGCAGATCAAGCCAACTGTAGTTCAAGGCATAATTATGGGTAAACCTTAAGTTGAGAGGTGTATTCTAGTTGTAGTATGTGCAAGTTGGTCATGCCCCTGTGATTGAGGCAAAACAATATTGCATGCCCTTAGGTGTAAAAAGTGGAAAAAAATTGGGCATCATTGTAGGTTTGTGGTATCAAATCATAAATATAAGACTTCAAGTGCTCTTCGTCATGACTTGGAAGGAAGCAACAGGATTTAGAGACAAGTTCAACAAGTGGACAAGAGTAGGTTTGAAGGTAGGAAGTTGGGTAAAAGTTACATAGAGTTCCAACAATGGTTCATGCACTCCTCTCCACAACTTGGTGAAGCAATGGTTTCAGTGACTAGCTAGCAAGTGGTCACGACAAATGGTGCAAAGATAGTGGGCAATTTGATTCCTTGGTGCAATAGGAAACAAGGACGATTCAGCCTACTCAAAACTTGGTGAGTTCTTTTCATGTTGCTTTAGTTGATTAAAGTTACATATACTAAGTCGAAGACATTCATAAGGCATTCTTTAAAGTTTGTTGGAAACAATAGTGCTAGAATGAAGGCAACGAGGCAACGTTGAGTGACAGGTTTAGCTATAAGAAGGGTCTTGGATGTAGTGCTTGGGGTAGCGCTAAAGACTTGAGGCAACAAGGTGAAAGAAGTCTTCGAGAGTTGGGAAAAGTCTTTGGCCATGCCTATGTGCAACATGGATAGTACATAAAAAGATTATGTGAATGTAACATGCTCCTTTGTCCTAAGCCTTTAATGAGAGTTATAATTTACCATTTATTGCGTTGAGAGGCGCTTTACAACCCATTATGGGGTAGATGTTGTCATGTTCGTACATAACATTAAAAAATAAAAATAAAAATAATAACAAATACAAGTCATTTCCATTACACATCACACACACACACACACACGCGCGTGCACGTGTGAGTGCATGCACATATCAAAGAGTCACATACTTCGTCAAATTATATGAGGAAGATGCCAATGCTGAGAATATTTGAAATGGATAAGAAAACCACTAAACGACTTACCTTCTACAATAGTGGAGGCATGTGGCCTCATCCATCGAAATAGACAAAACAATTGGTCGAACAGGTTTAGCATAGAGTGATACCCATGGCATTTATTTATAGAGACACCTTGTCTTCCAACTTCTAGAATCTTTGAAAATATGTAAAATATATCAATTTCCAACTAGAAGACAATTGTTTGCTTGCAACAAACTGTATCTAATTTTGTATCATCCATTTTTTAAGTTGCATTTTTTATTAATTTAATTAATTAATTTGGTATTATAAAAATGTAAGTTAAGTACAAGAATTAAACATTTCAAGTTGGTTGTTAAGCATAACATTAAAAAAATAATCCCTACAACAATAAATAACCTGTATCTAAAAGATTAAACTCAAGTATTTACTTATAAGTTTATTTACAACAATCAATAAAAATATTTATGGAGTGATAAGGAGAAATACCTCTAATTTTGTCCGATTTAGTCCAGTGTAGCTCTTTGTAGATTTGGTTGGCCCAAACTAAATTTTTATCCTCCCAACTAGCTAGGATCAACCTATCCAGCTCCCTAACTCTAGGAAACCTAGGTTTTCCTATCCCTTCATGCCCAAAGCTCCAAGAACAACAACTAGCCCACAAACATTGTCCCAACAACTTTGATGGCCCCCATAGTTTTGATAGTTCCAACAGTTCTAATCCCTACAAATAATGAAATCCTCCACCTAATATTTCAACCCTCGAATTCCCTTTTTCCCCTAACAAATTCACTGCCTTATCCCATTTCCATCCCCCTTCCCAAGGTCTCCTCAACCACCCACATTAATGGCCATCAACTCATTCTAGATATTTTGGAAGAGTTAATCAAAATAAAATATTAAAATAATTAAAATGGAGTTGCAAAGTCCTCTTTCTCACGCGCCCTTATAAATAAAACTTAACCATTTTCCCCAAAATTCATGGCAACCCACCATACCCGTTTAATACACCATACCGACCAATTAATCAAGTCAAGAGGATATGTAATGCTACTAAATATTTGCATATGCAATAAAATTTCCATAATCATTCAACCATTAATTAAATAGTTAACCATCTATGCTAGTAATTAATACATCAAGTAGTAATTAATACTAGCATACATGCGCAATGTATGTATGTTTAACTAGTGTACACATAACTTGTGCATGTACTAATGATAAACAATCACTGCCTCTAATGCATAATTCATGTATGTTCACAACCAAGCATACAATACAATAAATTCAGTAATACATCATTCAGTAATATTTACTAACATAATTAGAATAACTCATTAATCATTGATCATTGCATTTAAATGATCATAAATGATCAAAACAAATGTTACAAACACAACAAGAACCGAGTAAGAAAATAGAATGGCACGTCAAATCACCAAGCAACATCCTCAACTAACTCTGAATCATCCTTCCTCTGTAACTTACTTACATCTTCCACATCCTATCCTTTCCTCTGTTGCAATATCTTGGAGCGTCGACTATATCAACCCAACTCCAAATATAACTTGTAAGCAGAAGCGTCGACTACATCGACCTACCTTCCCTAGTAGGCAATTGTTAGTTTGCATCACATGTCCAGGGGAACATGGTTTAACACAACCCTCCCATGACTCCAAGTTTCAAAGGATAAATGGTGGGTAATACATCCACCCCTCCTAATAGAACTAGGGTCAACACCCTATCATTGATCACATTGTGCCACCATTTTTTTTCTTAGAGCTTTGTCATCAAATAACCAATTTGGGCAACAATGCTTTCCATAAAACTTGCACTTGCCCACATATCATAACAATGTCAATAACTTCAATAATGTGTAGGTTATCTTACTCAAACACATCATCATTTGTAACTATATAACAATTTTCATGATATTAACAATATTACATATTGGCATTAAAAGTAAGCAAGTGTATTTATTTACCATGTGATTCATACCAACAATCCATTCATAATATAAATCAAACTAGTATCCATGTACCAAACCTTTCTTTAAACTTTTGCATGCTTAAGAAATAATCTAACTATCGTCATTAATAACATAAACAATAGAAACTCATACACTAATTTTCGCATATAGGTAGGTCCACATGTCTTCATAATATAGTTCTATCAATCTAGTTGAGTTCAACAAATAATAAGCAAAGGAATAACAATACAATCCATAGAGTAATTTAGTAGTTTTAAAAGCCAAAATGTGGGGTGTTGCAATGAAGGCAGGGATGGAAGTTGATGCAACAAGGTTTGGACAATTGATCCAAGAGTACAACGAGGTTTCCCAATAGTCAAAAGCATAAGTTGAAACTTTAACACAAAGGTTGCAAGCTATGACAGAGTTGCAGCCTCAGTTGGGATTGTTTAGAAGGAAGGATGGCCCAAACAATAACAACATCACAATAAGGAAGCAACAAGAATTGCCTAAGTCTATAGGTAAGTTTGTTGATTGTTTCCATTGTTACCAGAACCATTTTTCCATTGATTGTCCTTTGAAGATGAATTTGAAAGGTCCTTTAAAGATGAAGTTGAAAGACTTGGGATAAGTTCAAGTGTAACAAAATTTGAAGGTGAAGTCAATAGCCTTGGGAGTAGGCCAAGTGCAACAGGCTTCAAAGATGATGTTGGAGGTTTTGGGTGTCTTAGAAAAAAGTTTATGCATGTTCATGGTAGAAGTTCAAGAACAAGAGTTCACGGGAAAGGAGAAGGCAATGCCCATGCCTCACTTAGACAATTTGATAATCTTTTTATGCCATAAACCCTTTGTCATTATTAAAACAAGGAGGAAGTTGGACGTCATCAACAAGATGACGATATTGAGCATGGTTCAAGGTGTTACGTGACCTTGTAGTGGAGGACATGGAAATTTTGGATTTGATGGAGGATCAATGCATGGAGATTCAAGAGCGACTTCTATGCAACCTTTGGTGGAAAATAATTCCATGAAGATATTGAAACAAAGGTTTGCTAGACAGAAGCCCATAGTGGATTCTAGACAAATTATTGACACAATTGTCAGAGGTGGCCTTGGAAACTACCTAGAATATTCCCTTCACTGATAAATTCCATAGGTTTCTCATTGCTTAGGCATTATCAGTGTAGCCTAAGTGCAATAATAAAAGGTGTCAAGTTCAATGAAGAAGTTAGGAGCATTGGGTTGCAGAGGCAACTTAACAGTTTGAAGGCGAAGGTGGTGACCTTGACTTGGTCGAATAAAGTTGTATAAGTAGAATAAAGTGTAGAAGGAAGCGACAATTTTGGGCATGAAGAAGAGAATTATCATTGAGATGACTCAAGCATGCATGGGTTGCAATAGTCATGGGGGATCTCAGTGTACAGAAGCATGGTAGAATCAGTCAAATTTTAGATGCAACAATAGGTTTGGAGAAGTGTAACACTTAGATAGATTGTACAACCTTCTTATGGAGGTTGAGTTGCAACAACAACAAAATGAAACACCAACAACATAAACATCCAAGAAGTAGTGTTGACAAAGTTTAAGAAAAAACTCTTTCGTTCAAAGGAAGATTGGACAGTGGGCAGTTGCATAGTGATTATGAAAGTTACATTACAAATTAGTTGAAGGAGTCGAACACAGATGGATGCATGAGTTTGAGCAGCAGACAATGGAGGACAACATGTTTTTGAAGAAGTTGTTAGGGATGGAAATGACATTAAGTGGGGGATGATGTAAGCTCATAGCCTTGAGTGGAGGACATGGAAATTTTTAATTTGATGGAGGAACAACATTAATAACAGAAAAAGTAAAAACTCATACATTAATTTTCACATATAGGTAGGTCCACATGTCTTCATAATACAATTCTATCAGTCCAACTAAGTTCAATAGGTAATAAGCAAAGGAATAACAATATAGTCCATAGGGTAGTTCAGTTATTTTAAAAGCCAAAATGTGGGGTGTTGCAGTGAAGACAAGGATGAAAGTTGAGGAAACAAGGTTTGGACAATTGGTCCAAGAGTACATTGAGGTTTCCTAATAGTCCAAAGCATGAGATGAAGCTTTAGCACAAAGGTTGCAAGCTATGACTGAGTTGTAGCCTTAGTTGGAATTGTTTACGAGGAAGAATGACCCAAACAGTGGAAACATCACAACAAGGAAGCAGTAAGAATTTCCTAAGTCTAGAGTTAATTCTATTGATTATTTCCATTGTTATATTGATTTCTCTTTGAAGATAAAGTTGAAAGACTTGGGAAAATTTCAAGTGTAATATAATTTAAAGGTGAAGTCGACAGCCTTGGGAGTAGGCCAAGTGCAATAGACTTCAAAGATGATGTTGGAGGTTTTGGGTGCCTTAACAACAGTTTTAGACATGTTCATGGTAGAAGGTCAAGAACAAGAGTTTATGGGAAAGGTGAAGGTAGTTCCCATACCTCACTTAGACAAATTTATCATTTCTTCATGCCATAAAGCCTTCGTCATTCCTACAGTAAGGAGGCAGTTGGAAGTCATCACCAAGATGACGAACTTGAACATGATTCAAGGTGTTGTGCAACCTTGCAGTGGAGGACATGGAAATTTTGAATTTGATGGAGGATCAACACATGGAGCTTCATGAAGGACTTCTATGCAACCTTTGGTGGACATCAATTCCATGAAGGTATTGAGAAAGAGGTTTGCTAGGAATAAGCTCATAATGGATTCTAGAAAAATTATTAACACAAATGTTGGAGGTGGCCTTGGAATCTACCTAGCATATTCCTTTCAATGATAAATTCCATAGGTGGGTCATTTCCTAGGCACTAACAATGAATCCTAAGTGTACTAAAAAAATGTGACAACTTCAATGAATAAGCTAGGAACATTGAGTTGTAGAGGCAACTTTACAATTCAAAGGCGAAGGTAGTGACCTTACCTTGGTCCAATAAAGTTGTACAATCTTACTGAAGTGTAGAATGAATCGATTGTTTTCAGCATGAATAAGTGCATTCTCATGGATTTGACTCAAGGATGCCTAGGTTGCAATATTCATGGGGGAGCTTAGTGTACAAAAGCATGGCAGAATGGGTCAAAGTTCAAATGCAACTAGGTTTGGAGAAGTGAAACACTTGAACATATTGCAAAACCTTCTTAGTGGAGGTTGAGTTGCAATAGCAGCAAAAGACAACTACAACAACATAGACATCCAAGAAGTAGTGTTGACAGAGTTTTGGCAAAGGCGCTTTCATTCAAAGGAAGATTGGACAGTGGGTAGGCACAGTGATTTTGATAGTTACATTGTAGAGTGGTTGAAAGAGTCACTCGTGGATAGATGTATGAGTCCAAGTAGCATACATTGGAGGATATAATGTTCTTGAATATGTTGTTGAGGATGGAAAAGACTTTCAATGGCAGAGGATGTAAGGCCCTATCCATGAGTGGGTTACAATCACTTTGGTGGTCATTGATTAACACAGACAGACACAACATGAGGTTGGTTGACTGAACGAGTTAATTTAGGTTCCCTTGCATGATGGCAAGGCATGACATAGACTTGCAGGGTGCCCTCGCATGAAGGTAGGGTGCACCACAGACATTTGGTAGCTCACACATTAGTTGGATGCACTAAGAGAATCTTGGTGAAGAGATTGGCTAAGGGAGCAAAGTTATGGTTTATTGCAAGTGACCCATGTGTTGTACCTTGGGATTGTTCCTGGCTAGGAAAATGCCAAGGCACCTTATGAGGCTTACATAAAGCCTCCCCGCTTTAGGCTTCAAGCTGGCTCTTGGGCCAGAGGGGGTATTCCTCATTTTGTCACAAAGATCTGTTGTTCTAAGTCACCTCATAAGAACCCTTAAAAACACATACAAATGCCAGATTTGGAAGATAAATAAAAGAATGAAAAGCTAGAGAATTAATGGCATTCAAAGAAAGCAAACAACTCCAAACAAACTATCAGACTAGGGCCTCTCCAATGGGCACCTTTCTCCAACATGCAGAGTTGTAAAAATAAGTGGATGGAAGATACAAAAGAAAGGTCTCCAACATGATAATCCTTGGCACTGAGGAAAAAAAATATCAGAAACAAATAAAGAGGATGGTAGTCTTTAATGTTTCTAATAAGAATAAAAGTGTGTGGAAATATTCAGGTGAAGTCAACAATATGCATGAAAACATATTGACTATTTCACTTGAATTCCATAGCTTAACTATAAAAATGAATCCTTGCACAATCTTGATTTTTATGTAGGATGCTCTTTAATATGAAGAGAAAGTAATAAATACTAAACCTCTTATAAAGTAGTTAAAGAAAACATTATACTCGGAACCCTGAAACCAATTAAAGCAATAATAAAAAAGTGTCTGATGTATCATTAACTATTACTTAACATAATGTTCAAGTACAACCATAAAAAAAACAATGACAACATGTTTGCAAAATATCTTTATTGCTGCACAAAATAGTGAAAAGATTACATTCATGGAGAAAGAAGAGTTTTTTATTAACAAGAAGAAGGTTACATAAACATAGAAAGAAATGACATAATCTGCAATGCCAGTGGCGAATCCGTTGGCTAGTTTTCTGATTCGCTGTAAATAAAATGGCCCTGAACACTTAGATTCCCTGCGGTGCCAAAATATCCAACCCGTTCCATGTCCTAAAAGTTGCCTTTTATTCCCCTCCAAATGTTGGGTTAGGGTTCCTTTTGTAACTACTTTCAATAACTAATTTTTATAAAAAAAATCACTTTTTACTTTATCTTTTATTTTCCCGTAGTTTACTTGCCACTTGTACCATTTGATAACTTTTCCATTTGTCATTATTTTCACAAAGATTAATTATTTGAATAAGTTGCAAACAGATTCCAACATGAAATATTCCCCTTCAAGGTAAGCACCATATTGAATTACAAAGATGTTTTAGCAGATAACTTGAGTCTATTCTTTGACTACGACCATGATTGCACCTTCTCTAAGAAATCCAACATGGTAAATTATTACTTTTGAGTTGTTATATTTCAAGCGGACATTTGAACCTTTAAAGTTTTCTCCAATTCCAAACATGGTCTGGCTGACACAGAGAAAAACATTTGATCAATGAAGTCTATATCATATAGAAAATTTGAAACATAATCATAATGGTAGTAACCCCTAATTTTTCATCAATGTGTTGTGTATATTTTTATTGCTCGCTTAGAATTTGTTGGTGAACCATTGCAATTGATGAAACAATAAAGCTAGTATGGTTTTACAACTTTATTAGAGGTGTTGTCACCAATAAGTCGAGCAATCTCTCGAACTTTAAAATATACCAAGATTGTATGGGGAACTCATACCTTTCTTTATGACATCCTTGTGAAGATATATGTGCAAGGGAACTTGTGCTTAGGTAAGACAACGAGTGATCACTTACTATGGTGCAAGGCAACCTTTGGATAGCTAATTATTTTTTTATAACATTATTGTCGAATCAAAATTGGTCTTCATGAGTTTTGAATGTTAGGGTTTTCAACAACTCTAAAATACTATGAACATGTTCTCCAAAAGGAACTGCATGCATGTGAAGTTTCATAATTGTCCCAATTGTAAGCATGTCCTCTGAACATTTTCAAAGTTGTTTGCATAATAATCTATTCTAAAATACTATGAACATGTTCTCCAAAAGGAACTGCATGCATGTGAAGTTTCATAATTGTCCCAATTGTAAGCATGTCCTCTGAACATTTTCAAAGTTGTTTGCAYAATAATCTATCTTTTGAAATTCAACCATGCCACCTCACATCATAGGAGTACGTTGACTAACAGGTATGATTAGTAGTAGTTCTCCTTCTCCCGCGCTGCCCAAATGGATCTTCTTTATATTCTATAAAGACAAATTCCAAAGGAGAGTGGACGACAACTATTCGAACCTAAACAATGGTTCCAATGTTTTCTCACTATACAGAATGATGATGCCAGTTTTAAATTCTATTGAAACTTTCCACACAAGGAATCACGATAGAATGAGAAGTCGATATGCTTTACCCGAAAGTGTGAAATACCGATCACACTACTCACACCTCTTTAGCTTATGCATGTACATAGATCTATTAGAGTTTGAAATATCCTTCTAAATCATACCTCAAATATCCATCGACCGATTCATAATTGATGAGTGGCAAATGGTAGGTAGCAATGTTAACATTATTCATTGATAATCCTCGATGCTTCATTGAGATAAAAACCCTAATCCACTCCTTTCTTGTTGAATCTCAATCTTTTCAAGGCTATGCAAAATACACAATGAAGTCGCCCCCTTGATGTCTTCCCTAAATTGTGAAAGTAAACTAAGGAAACATAAGTGTTGATCCATCTCCTCGTTGCAAAGAGGGTGTCATATTTATAGTCGACATGATTTCCATCCCTCCAGTTATAATGGTTGATCAAGAAACAATGGTTTTCATCCAAGAAGAATCATTGTGTACCATAAGGGTGCTGATATGGTGAAGATTTGAATTAGTCATTGCAAATAACAATAGTGATATATGCCCAGTACATGCTCATATTTGTATTGAAAACCTCTTACTCCAACAACTAGGTACCTTGTTATCTAGTGATTTCCTTACTGCAAATCATATTAGCAACTCACAAAACAAAAATTCACTATCGAAATATTCAACTTTAAGCATGCAGCGAAAGCAAAAAACTGGAAACCAAATCATGCACACATAAACACCAATATTTTGGGGTAGATACCTCTAGAAAAACTCCAAAGGGAAAACCAGTGTTGAGAATGATTTTATTATGCTAAAATTAGGGCTCCCATAATAAGGATAATGGCCCACTGAGAGAAATACAACTGTATACAAACATAGAAAAGTTTGGTCTGTTGTACGGCCCATAACTACACGCTTTTTGAGATGTATGTGCATGTCCCTACTATGTGCCCTCATATACGCGCCTATCTCCACTGGCACCCGCATACACATACGAAAAATCTTGTACAACAAGATCCATACAACTCAACACTTCCTATGGGTTCGCTTGACTGAAACCCACTTGTGACAACCTATGTTCTCTCGTCTCCTTGATTTGATCTCTAAATGGAATTCCTTCTCCACCTATCCAATATCTCTTTGAATCACAGTCCTTCGTGATCGATCTCTCTTTGTCCTCTGTCAATCTCTCTCGATCATCCTGACAAATATCTCTCAAGTGTCAAGTGTCTTCCTCCTTCACCCTAGCCTTGCTTTTATAATCATGAGTTATAATCTATTTCTAATCTCCAAAGTGATTCACGGTTGAGAATACTTCTCACACTCACTTGAGATTTAGATTACATGTTAATGACTTTCAACATTTCCTTAAATAACTCAATTAATTAATAAAAACACTTTACTTTAATAATTCATTTAACTAAAGTAAAGTTACCAATATAGAAGGCTTTGGATGACTTACGCATGCTAGACACCAAGTCTATGCGTAAATATATGTCTGATGCTACATGCATCAACACTCCCTCTTAGTAAGGAGGGTATTTCTTGAAGCTACATGGAACTGGTTCTCCCTCCGACCCTAGCACAATGTCACACACATTGTTCTGCATACGAACATCCCTCTAACCTTGTTGGTCGACTTCTCCCTGAATAATGGAAATCACGGAATCGATGATGCTACATGTTAATGCCAAGAAGTTTGGAAACTTCATCAAAGGCCTACTCTCCCTCAATGTGCTCCTAGAAGCCTCCTGCTCCTGATTATCCAAAAATGTCATCTTGTAACAACTTGGTCTCCTAAAATAACTGGAAGGGGCTAACTCCCTCTTCCCATATGAAGGTTGACTCCCCACACCAGAAGTTTGTGAACTCTGCTCATCCTTCGGCTACTCACCCTTCAGAGCCTCCTGCTCGTTGTTCTATGTCACTGACATCGATCCATGATCCAAGATCTCCTTGGATCCTCTTACTGGATTTCCCTGCAACCTATATAACCTACCCTCTCTAACACCAATTCAGACTGTTGTGTTAGGGATATATCCCTCTAAACATAGGATTACTTTCCCTCTTTTAAAAGTAATGTCAAAACCCATGTCCTCCAAAACTGAAAATGAGAGCAAATTCTTCTTCAGTTTTGTTACATACAACACATCTTCCACCTCTAGAAATCCTTTTGAATCCAGTTGGAACCTCACTGTCCCAATTCCCTCTACACCACACTTGGCATGAGTTCTAAGCTCCACTTGTAAATCTAAGTTTGTTTCTGACTATCGAGTGCACAACTCATGTGTCCCCATCATATGACGAGAAGCCCCACTGTCCAAGTACCAAGCACTCCTTAAATTGGTGTTAGAAGAGAGGAAGAAGAACATTGAGAATTCCTTCTCAAACTTTGTTGCAAACTCATCTAGTTGTGTCTCTTCCGATGTTGTTGTATGCTTCTTCCCTTGCCCCTTCTTCTCCGGAAACTGTGATGCATAGTGCCTATACTTGTGGCACATGAAGCACTTGATTTTACTTAAGTACTTCTTACATGGTTGTGAGGTTGACTCCTCATTGTTACCCTTGGAACCCTTTCCTTTTCCCTTTCTTGTATTACTGACAAGGGCCAGGTTCTCCTCTTGTTCATCTTCCTGCTTGCCTGCTTTAGACTCCTCCTGAGTCTCTTCCTGGATGCAATCATCCCAAAGTCTCTGCCAATCTGGTAGATTTTCCCGAGCACAAAAGCCTTTGAAAAATGGTTCCCAAGACTTGGGAATACCATTCAGTGCCACATTTATGAGCTCTACGTCCTATGTTTTCTCCCCTATGGATGCAATTTGTTCACGCACCTGTGTGATCCTCATGAGATAGCTAGTAACATTATCAGATCTAGACATATGTACGGATATGAGTTTATTTCTCAAGACCATCTTCTTATTCGTGTTCTTTCTCTGGAATAAACTTACCAAGACATCAAACATCTCTTTGGCCATCTTCTTGTCAGATAGGTGAGGAATTAGATGATCCTTCACCGAATCCAAGAGGACCCTCTTTGATTTGATCTCTTTCTTATTGTGAGCTTCCAAAGTTGTCAGATCTATTGGTGGAGTAACTACTTTGTCCACTAACTCCCAAAGGTCATACTCCTTCAATGCCAAAATTACTCTTGCTTTCCAAGATAGGAAGTTGGATGCTCCATTCAATTTGTCTTCAACTCTCAATGATGTTGTTTCCATCCCTAACGCCTAATAAACTTCCCTAGAAAAACAACCTGTTGTTGGATGATGTCCCTGTGATGACCTGGAAAAACTTGTACACACCTGTCACAACTAAACCCCTACGTATGTACGCACCCTCCCTTAAGGAAGCTCGCATATGTACTCACTTGGGCTTACTGCAGTCCGCGTATACACAATTGTGTCCAAAGAGACTTGTGTATGTACATGCCTATCCCTTTTGTAACCCTACGTATAGCTCTGTAAATCTGTAAAACCCTAGTTCTTCCTCAGTATGATTGTTCCCCTGAATTTTTTCCTTTGATTTCTTCCTGCTAGTTATGGATTTGCTAAGATCTCCTGCAGATCTGATAGATCTACTATCAACTGCTATGGATCTGAGATATGGCTTCCCTTTAGATCATGCGCTCTGATACCATGTTGAAAACCTCTTACTCCAGCACCTAGGTACCTTGTTATATAGTGATTTCATTACTGCAAATTAAATTAGCAACTCACAAAACAAAAACACACTATTGAAATATTCAACTTTAAACATGCAGCGGAAGCAAAAAACTGGAAACCAAATCATGCACACACAAACACCAATATTTTTGGGTAGATATCCCTGGAAAAACCCTCGAGGGAAAACCAGTGTTGAGAATGATTTTATTATGCTAAAATAAGGGCTCTCGTAACAAGAATAATGGCCAAGTGAGAGAAATACAACTTCAGACAAACCTGGCAAAGTTTAGTTTATTGTACGACCCATAACTGCACACTTTTCAAGATGTACACGTCTGACGCTATTGTGTGCCTGCGTATACATGCCTATATTCACTGGCACCCTCGTACATTGATCCATGTGGATATCGGTGGCCACCCACCTATTCCATTGGCTCGAAAAACAGTCTTCCACCTTAGCAGTTTTGTTTCTAGTTTTCGTGTCCTGAACTTTCGAGGCCGTTTTGAGGCCCTAAACAACGTTTTTAGGGCTTGCCACAATGAGATTGTAGTTTAAGCTTCAGTTTGAAAACAAGGTGTGTATTCCTCGGATAGACCTTTCCAATGAGATATCGTGCACCCAAAACGGAGATTGTATGCCAAAGTTACGCCACCAAGAGGTTGATACACCAAACTACCCAAAACGGGGTCCACAAAACTATTGGCTTTTCATCTTCCGGGGTTAGGGTTTTTTATTTTATTTTGTTAAAAAGGCCTTTAGATCCTCATTGTAATCCATCATCTTGTAAATGCGAGTAACCATCATATCTCTTCTCAGAGATAAGTTGTCACCATTCTAGCGTGTCTTTCACTCTGTAATTTTACAGTCTTTGTACATTTTCGCTCATTAATACAAATTTTGTATTACCGTATCTCTGTGTTTATGGTTGCGTCTTTGATACATTTATGTTATATTATTGGATACTCGATATATCTCTGTACATTTATTTATTATATCTCCGCTCTCATTTCGTGATGAAAATAATCCAGATCATACACATATTGAAATCATGTGGGTTCGCTTGATTGAAACCCACTTGTTGTAGCCTATGTTATCTCGTCTCCTTGATCTGATCTCTTGATGGAAGTCCTTCTCCACCTATTCAAGATATCTTTGAATCACAATCATTCATGATCCAACTCTTTCTATCCTATGTCAATCTCTCTCAATCATCTTGACAAAGATGTCTCAAGTTTCAAGTGTCTTCCTCCTTCACCCTAGCCTTTCTTTTATAATCATGAGTTATGTTAGCGACAATTCTCGTCTTGGGCTCGAGAGCATCCAGGTCTACAGGTTGCATGAAGAACGCCCAAGCATAGCATGTAAAGCCCCATTTCAGGCTAAAAATCAAGTGAGCGGGCGAAATTATGTTGTCAACGGCCCAGATTCGTCCATAGGAGTAGATCGACGGTCGGCGGGAAATCGCGGTTTGTGGAGTTGCGTCGTGATTAGCACGATGGGTAGTGTCCATATACATTCATGAAGGATCTCGACCGTCCATCCAAAAGGACACGTGGTGCGCGATCATGTCATGTCGGCATTCGGGGATTCGAGGGGTAAGAGCTCCTCGTCATTTTACATCTTGAAACCCCGAACCCCGAAATGTCGATAAGCGCCCTTCAAAACCGAGCCCACGGTCCTAGCGCCAGGTCACGTTAAGTGAGCCTGGGAATTAGCCCCCTTTAAATGACAAATCCATCTCGATCATTCATTTGAAGGACATGCGGCGTAGATCTGAGCCATAGGTGGGGCCTTTCGGGATTTTCATAGTGAAAGCGCCGAAGTCATCTCAGTCGTCCATCCATCGATGAAACTCGGGCACATTAGACTTAAAGGGGGGGGGTCTGGAATATTGTGTTATTATTGTGGGGGCCCTTGCCTGATGTGTCACCTTTGGTATCGTCCTCCCCGTTACCACCTGTTTTCCACCTACCGCCTCCCTCTTCCCCTGTCATCTATCCAACTTCCCTCTCTCCATCCACATGGCACCTCCTCAGCTCATCATCCTCTCGTCTCATGCCATGTGTCCCTCTCATTCCCAGTAACCTCCTCCTGTACTCCTGCACTCTGTGCTCCTTCCTCCTCTGTCTTATTCAGACTGCGTGGCATTCCTCAGTTGATGTCACATATCCCATTTCTTCTTCATCACCTCCACAGTGTTCACGCCTTTAACCCCCGTCACACCCTCATCCACATCCGCCATAGGGATCCCTCGCAGTAGTCCATTGAAGTAGCGTCCAAAGAAAGACCGTTCGGCTGATCCAGGTGGCACCATTAGGAGACCTCCATGTCCCAAAAGGCAGAGTTGACCGAGGACGTCCCTAGTCCCAAGAATGAAGTTATGGCGGTTGTTGTTGGTGGTTGAGCGTCATCTCCACCATAAAGAGGAAGGCCCAGCAAAGGACTAATTGACGTCGACTCACCTATAGAAGGACAGTCTGAAATCTGATGGCGTTTGTCATAGGCGCACGATCGTCCAAAGTCTGCATGCGCAGACTGTCGAAAGACATGCAGACGCAATGTTTTAATTGCAATGTCTCGTTTTCGCTGCTGTGTTTTGTTTTGAGTATATGTAGGCGTTTTCGCCATTTTTGAAAAGATGGATGGCAGAGCGAAGCTCCCGATTGTAATGTTTTAACAGGCACTCTAGTTTTCTGGTTATGCATCTGTATGTAAGATTTATTGTTTAATGAAAGACAGTTTCCTTATTCCATCTAGTTTTCATCTCATATTGAGGGAGTTCATGATTGACTGATTCACATGAATTATTGCAGTTGTGTTATGATAAAGGATTTATTGTGGCACTATTGTATTCTCTGGTTTTATGCGTTTGAATGTAAGAAGATCTTACATTTAAATGCCTTCTCCTACAGTCTGTTAGAAACCTGATGTTGACAACAGACCTTTGCATCTCTCTGATACAAGTCTTCCCTCTACTCACCCTTACTACAACTCACTGTCCGGAGTATATCAAAGACCTCACTTGCCCATGCATGTCTGGCCTAGTTTCGGAGTTGAAACTATATCGTCCGAGTTTACTTCCATTCGATCACCCCTTTCATACACAAATTGTGACATAAACTGATGGGTGTCAGGCTCTGCTCTTGCTGTAATCCAGGAGTGACTTCCGACGCTAACAAGTTATAATCTATTTCTAATCTCCAAAGTGATTAACGGTTGAGATTACTTCTCACACTCACTTGAGATTTAGATTACATGCTAATTACTTTTATCATTTCCTTAAAAAACTCAATTAATTAAATAATTAATTAATAAAAGCACTTTACTTTATTAATTCCTTTAACTAAAGTAAAGTTACCGACATAGAAGCCTTTGGATGACTTCTGCATGTTAAACACCAAGCCTATGCGGGAATACATGTTCGATGCTACATGCATCAACACTCCCCCTTAAGGAGGAAGGTATTTCTTGAAGAGCCACCTGGAACTGGTTCTCCTTCCGACCCTAGAACAATGTCGCACACATCATCCTGCATATTGGCATCCCTCCAACCCTGTTATCCCCTATTCTAAGGATAACTAAGGAGATTATGTCTCGAGGCCCACAGGTCCTAGACATGGAGTAACAAGAGCCATATTGACTTTAGCTTGGCCCTAGAGGGCCCATCCCTTCTTAAGCACCTCCCATCTATCAACAACAACAACATCCATCCCATCGGCCAGGTTCTGAAGTAGTAGTGGGTCTTTCTCCATGAGGTAATGAGTCTGGGTATCAGGGTATGTGTCACTCTGATTCTCAAAACAATTGAATATGTGCATTTAATTCTCTTTTGCTTCATGACATTTGCTTGGACATTATGCCTTTTAACTTTCCCATACCTGGGGGGAATGACAAAGTGCCCTAGCAAGTTGGTTCCCTTAGGGATGAGTTTCCACTGGGTGGGTCTATGAAAGGTCATCGTCCATTCCTTCCATACTTATCACTTTTCATGATTTTCCCTCTCATTTATCCCCTACATTGGTTTTGTCATTGTGTTTGTCAAGCTAGTAAGGGTTGTACCTTGCCTCATGGGAAGAAGGGGCTAAAGGCCTAGAGGGTAAAAGTAGCTGGCAAAAGTTAAAATTCAAGATCAAACCTTTAGATTCTTCACCCAAGGATCCCCGAGAAAGAAATAAACGGATTCTTAGCAAGAAAAGGGGGGGACCCATAAAATAAAATAAAACTCAAGACCTAGTTGGTGGATAGGGGGTCTCATCATGAGCCAACCTATTAGGTCCATGGGCATGTAGTGGTATGACACTATTATTCATCTGGTCACCACGCCACGGTAGTGGCTCTTGGTGGCATAGCCAAGAGAAAGGGGGTCTCATCACGATCCAACCTTCTCATCTCCAAAAAATTCTTGTGGGTAACACTGTCACCACTGGTCACCACGCCAGGGAAGTGTCCTCCTGCTATTCTCTTGAAAGAAAAAGCAATAAGACGAAGATTAAAAAGGCATTGAATGTGCTAGGAAAAAATTGCATCCATGACAAGGTTCACCTCACCCTCTATAGAGGCACCCACGAGTAAGACCTACATTTCCCTGTTATCACTGCACCCCTTGCCAAAACATCCCCTACACGATCTCATGCATTTACATGACCTAGATTGGTCTTCACTTGGAAACACCCCACACCTGAGGAGGATTATCCCAATAGGACATTATGAGACCCTCTCCAAACCTATCTTGTTAAATAGCATAATGTCTCTGAGCATTTGTATGGGTAAAAGGGGGGTTTTATGCACATGTTTATGTAGGTTGATTATTAGATGTGATTGACATTGCTATGATCCCTGTGACTTATGATCCCATGGAGGGTGTACTTGTTGTTGCTGCAGCACCATATCCGACAGACAGGTACATATGGTGAGATGATTAGCTCGGACCTCCATAGGGATAAAATCCCACCAGATGGATGCTGAGACCCCAGCGAGGGGCATAGAGATATCGGAGGCTTGCACCAGAGAAAAGGGAAGACGTTCCACCAGAGGCACTTTGGCAGGCATGGACCCAAGGGGGTCTTTTTCTCACACCATGACATTGTCCCTTGAATACCTCTGATGTCATCATTCAGAGCCTTGACGTCATCCAGTTGGGGTATTCAGCATGAGGACAACTTTGGTTGGCACATGTGGCAGTTGCTGAGGGGTCTTGAGTCCCAACGTTTCACTTTGGAATCTTAGCATTCCAACAAGGGAGCCAGCATCACCCTAAGAGGGGCATGATGTCACCCTAAAAAGTTGAAATTAGAGTTTTTATTGTCAATTTTATGTAAAACTAGATTTTTGATGTAAATTGGCCATGTCGGCCTTTTTTTACCTAAAGTGTAATTAAAGGTCATTTGTATTGTATAAATAAGAGATCAAACTCTCATTTTTATTCATGATATTTCACTCACACAAGTGTGAGGTCTGAAATTCATCCTCTTTTAAGGCTTATTGGCTTAACTAAGTGGTGCGCAACTCTTGGAGGGAGCTTCTATTGGTGTATTTTTTGCATTTTCATGGTGGAAAGTCTTCAATTAGGGCTTGTGACTAGATTATTCTTGGTGAATGTAAGTAGAAATATGCAATCATTCTTTCTTTTGAATGGTTATGGTATCTTTTACTTATTCATTTATAAGATTATGAAATTTCTAGTGTGAAACCCTAGGAGAAAAACACATATTATCACCCTTCTCTTAATAGCTTTCCACCTACTTGATTTTGCTAGAAGACACCTACCTTGAAGCATTGTTATAACAAGATTTGCCTCACCCTATGCAATCTTGCAAAGAAGGCCTTTTTCCATTTCCCTATGCAGACTTATCATCTCTGTTTGTAAAATCCAGAGCCAAAATACATATTTTTCCGCATGTACGCTTCTTGCCTACTATACATCATGTGTATACGCAGGCTACACCACTATAGCCCACGTACATCGGGATTTGTGCTGAAAAATGAAAATTAATGTCAGGTTTCCATGTCACGACAGGAGATCTATGATCCTTGGCCTTCCATATACTGGAAGCGTTCTGACTTGGCCCTTCAATTCCATTTTGAAGGCTATAAATGGGCCAATTCTGAGCTATGGAAAGGAGGAGAAAGAATTCAACTTTGAGAGAAAAGTTACTCTGGAGAAATTATTTACTTCATATTGAGTTTTCATCCCTTTGTCCTTTAAGTCTGAACACAGTGTTCATCCCCCAAGCTCTTTCCTTATTGATTGAGAACCTCATTGTTTCTCTCTTATGAGCTTGCCTTTGGTGGAGGATTGAAGTGGTGGAGGCCCAACTGGAAGGAACTTAGTTTCTCTATTCCGAACCGTGCCGAAACGAAAGTCTATAACATTTTCACTTATGTTGATCATATATTAATAGAAATACTCTTTTCTCGTCCAATTGATATCTTGCAAATATTTGAATTATTATTCCATGGGTGTATTTTTCATGTTTATTAATGGATTATGCTATTGAATGTGCTAACATCAGTTATTATCACCATATGCTTGCTTTGCTTGGTTGTTGAGGACTAGTTGTAGGTATATTGCTTTCGTTCAAGTGCTCAACGGTGGACTTCATAGAACGTCTGGACGAGGTAGGCCTTTTATCTCGTCTTGCTAGCATATTTGTTTACATAACATACTTGAGAAGAGAGTTGATTTTTGTAGTCATTTTCGTCTGTTGTGGTTTACCCTAGCCATAGAGAGATTTTCCTCGTAACAGAATTGGCGACTCCATTGGGGATTGGATCTTCTTTCTTAGGGTTTGGAGTACTTTTGTCCTTAGATAGCTCTCATTTTTATTGTTTTTCTTGTCGTATCATTGCTTGACAGACTCTGTTCACTCTGGGTCTGAGTTTTCAACCTTCTCCCTTGCCTGGCCTTGTTTTTTGAAACATATACATGCTTTTTGGCTTGACAGTCGGGTATATACGTAGGTTGTCCCTCTGCAAGCTACGTACATACACTCTATTCCCTTGAATAGTCACGTACATCAGCTTTCCTTGCTTGTTTGTTTGGTTTGGTAGTTGTTGGGTGGGATTTAATGTTTGTTGAGTCTTCTTAGGTTTCTATAGTGCCTGTTAAGTGCTTGTGGGATGACAGGAAACTTGTCTTTGGTGGAATTTTTGGGCGGAGCCTTTCTCATCATCTTTTCATTTTGATTGTCCTTTTTCATTGGGCTGGGTGTTTTGCTTCTTGATATCCTGCTTGAGTTATCTCTTTCTATACACAGTAGAGTTTATATATCAAGTTGTTTTTCAGTCCATGCATTTTCATTTTTATTATAATGAAAATACAAAAATATTAGGCATTTTTCATTGCTTGGCATTTTGGTCTTTTGAGTCCTTGTCATTAGCTTAGTGCATGTAATTAAATATTGCATTTTTACTTCAGAATTGCAGAGTTGAAATTGAAAATTGCATTGGTTATTAGAAGCATATCATTCATTGAAAGTTGAAGTTAGGACTTTTCATTATTTTCATATTTACTTTTCTTGCGGAGTCATAACATCATGAGTTTCACTACCATACCTTTTTAAGTAATCACTGCCACTAAAATTAATGTTATAATTTAAAATTAATTAGTCATGATTTTATTTTCTAGGGTGCACAAACTAGCTTAGGATTTAGTGCCTTGGAATAGGATTTTGTGAGTAAACTTCTCCAAGGAAATTAAATCAACATATGTGTCTGACAAAGGGGGTGGAGAAATCCATTATATAATTGGTAATATCAGGAGGCTCCGCTCACACTGGAGTTAATCACGAGGTCACGTGAGGTTGGTTGAAGGGATATCCCCTCGATACCTTCTTAGCATCAGAGATATTTCTGGGGATCTTGCTAGTGCCTTTGCCTCTGTGAGAGGTGATGCTTTCAAGGTTTCGGGCTTTGCTACCCTGCCCATACGGTGGACCTGACTTACAATTGCTCGTATGTGCATCGTTTATACAGTGGTTTATTAGTTGTTTGACATAGGTGTGACATAGGTTACTTGCAGGGGTTATTCTATAGGTATCCTGGGTCATATAAGGGTCGAAAAACACACAACCTTTATGGAGGATTACCTCTCCGGGGGGATCTGACCGACTAGTTGTTAAGCCCACGAGGGCCCTTATAATTGATTATGTTACCTTCGATCTTTAGCAGGGAGCCTCAGGTCCCTCTTGGGTGAGACATACCTTCTTTAGGAAGGGAGGCCACTTTTAGCCACTTTACCCTGTTTGTGTGCATATTGGTCGTTTGAATTTTGGTGTGCTCTTTGATTACTAGTTGGCCTTAGGATATATTTTTTATCTTTAGAGTCTTAAGTCATCGTGGAGTCGAACCAGTATCCCCGTCGGTCCCGTCACTTGTTACAGTTACCACTGGATTTTGAGTCTTTTCCTTCTAAAAGGCATAGAGTTATTAGACATGGTACACACACATCCACTGTTCATACTTGTGATTCTACAAGGATGAGTATTTAACCTAGTCTTCAGAACACTGGGAGCCCTTAGACTCCCACACCCACTATAGTTAATGGAACCCCTTCGACTCCTGCAACCACAATGGTTGTAGTACCGGAGGCACCTATCATTACTATGGCTCGGCCTATAATGAATGCTCAATCTCTTGCCTTGAACCCTTTTGGGCCTTTTGGTCACTCACTAGGCTATAATGTTTAGTCCATCCCTATGGCCTCTAGTCCTTTTTCCTATGGTATGTTGAACTTTACTTCACAGTTTTTGAACGCCATCCCAACTGTTGGCCCTAATTCTAGCATTCGTCTTGGGGGCACTACACCTCCTTATACTCCATTTTCATTTGGTGGTTCTCAAATCCCTCAAACGACTCCTAATATGGGAGGCATTCCTACTTTTAACCCTGGGTATAATAGTCTTGCTTCCGGGTGGAACAACCAACCTAACGAACAAAATTCTGCTCAAGTTCCATCCTATACCCCTACCTCCTCAGTGTTGATTCCTACCAATACGTTTGGCATGATGAATCCACCTCTATCCTCCAGATTCACATTCGGAGGAGGTCAGTTTCACGCTTTGGGCAACCCCCAACCCGGATCTAATCCAGCTGGGGGAAATTTTTATAACCCCCAATAGAACATTCCTACTGGAATGATGCCCAACCAACCTTTTATGAATCAGCCTGGAGGAGGGCCTTATAATCCCAGACAGGGCCATGGTATTTACCAGAACCTTGGATGGGTTGCAGTTCCTCAAACACAATCCTTCCAGGGAGCTTGGGCCAGGTGTCAAAACCCCATCTCCCTTTTCTGGCCACGCGTAATCTGCCAGAGTTGTCTAAGTTGAAGAACAACCCTGTGAGTCATGATCCTACATGGCCCCCTGTCCCCACCAAGCTTCCTTCAGATATTCCAAAATTCGAAGGTAAGAATGGAGAGGATCTTGGTGATCACGTTACTACCTTTCACTTATGGTGGTCCTCGAATTCCCTTAATGACGATTCTATTCGGTTAAGATTATTTCAACACACCCTCATTGGGGTCGTTGCGAAATGGTATATCGAGCTACCTAGGGGGGCATATGGGACCTTTAATTAGTTGGTGTTGGTCTTCCTTAACCACTTCCAATTGTCGGTTCATTACGATGATGGCCTAGAACTTATGTCGACTTTATGCCAGGACACCGCCACTCATATCTCAGATCATATCCAGGAGTGGCGTAGACAGAAGAGGTTGATTAAGACCTCCATACCCTTGGCCTTTATTTTAGAATGGTTCCTCAAGTCTTTGTACCCTCCTATCTCAAAGGATGTTGCTACATCCGAGCTTACCACTAAAGAAGAAGCAATATTTAAAGCCCAGCAGTTAGATCTCATATACGCTTAGTCTGGGATGTTATACCACATTCTTTCAGACGCACCACGGTCAACTTATGACCCTAGACAAAAGCCTGGACCTCATGCCGATGGAATTGTAGGCTCCACCAATGTAAAATCCGCAGATTAAGTGACAAGCCATTTAAAAGAGTTGTCTCTAAACCAATCTGCGGGAGGGCCATCTTCATCCATGTCTTCCAATCCCACTCAGTCAGTGGATGTACATTCCATGAAATCGTCGGTCGACCCAAATGGTAACCAACAACTAGGCGGGAATAAGAAGAAAGGACGCAATAATCGTAAGGGTGGGAAAAATAATAATAAGCCCAAGGACAATGTTAATAATGAGAAGACGAATAATAATGTTGGGGAGGGAAAACGAGAAAGACGTAAGGTGAAATTTCCTTGTAAGCTTTGTACAGATGATCACCTTACCCATTTGTGCCCCAAACTTGAGAAAGTTGCGGGGCTATTATCTCTACCACCCGTCGTCCTGACGAATCCATTTCCACATAACCAGTACATGGCCTTGAGCTCGTCAAATGCCGGAAATGCGACTGGTGGGAGTCAAAACCCATTGTTGCAGGACGATGATCATTTGTGTATCAATATGGTCGATGCGAAAGTTAATGTAGTCACTCGATCTAGAGATTATAGCTCTTCACAAGCTATTCCTGGTCTAGAATCTCCTCCTCCTCCTCCGGAGATGAATTTATAGATTTAAAAACCAGAGCCACCACCTCGTATTCCGAAAGGAGTACTCAATCGCTCTACCCATAATCCAAATGCTAGAGCTGCCTAGAACTACTCTATTGTTGAGGACCTGGGTCAAACCCCTTGTGTGATGTCAGCTTTGGAGGTACTCCATACGTGTCCTTCACAGAGGAATTCCTTACTATATACATTAGGAGCTCTAGAATCCAGTGGATCAAAAGTTATCAAGTTTGACGTCAAAGATGTGAAGCCTCGCTTGCTTTACCATGTGGCGTTCCAAATCCACATGGAGTACTCAAAGTATACCATCAAACATGCAGTTGTTGATGAAGGCGTTGCTACATGTGTGATGTCCTTGATCTGTTGGAAAGATCTCGGTTCTCCAAATCTTTCTAAGTCATCAAACATGTTGACTGCTTTTGACGGTCATTCCTTCCACCCTCACGGTATTCTTCCCGCCTTTCTGGTCCAGTTAGGTGGGAAGACAGTAGAGGTGGAGGTGGAGGTAGTTGATACGCCTCTTGATTATAACTTGTTACTAGGACGCAATTGGACCTATGTTATGGTCGTCGTCGTATCGTCTATCTTTCGTACTCTTTGTTTTCCTCATGAAGGGAAGATCATGACGATCGACCAATTATCCTTTGTGTATGCTAGTCCCAATGCATCTATTGGACAGTCGATCTCTGTGATAGACAATTCTCAACCGAAAAATGAGAAAATCGGTGTCGGAATGTATTCTTCCCTTATGGGTACTTTTGACTTCAAGGCATCGAGTCACCACGTTTACACCATGTCCAGTAGGCCCATTTCAACAAGGAGGTCCATTCCTTTCCTCACTTCCTATTTTAGTGATTCGTGGACCCTACCTTCCTCGACTTCGTCTTGTGAAGGTTAGTTGCATGCTGAATGGCCATGCCACTATCGGCAGCGGAGATTGCGTATCAAGTTGTTCTCGACTCTTCTACTGATCTTGATCATGTTACCTCGCCGACGAACGAGGAGGATTCCGTTCTTAGGCCCATGTGGGCCACTTCATTGTCTTTTTCACATGATTATCTCGATGAGACTTTGACTTCGGATGAAGCGATCATCGAAGCTATGAATGGTTCTGACAAACCTTGGGATGATATGCATCACTGCTCTTATTTTCTCCCAGAGCTTGAAAGGATCGAACAAGATGAATTTCGATCTACTTTGAGTGAGATAGTCGGTCACGATGTAGTTCCACTTGATACGCACGACATTTATGCCGAAGGAAATATGGCGAGTATTTCTCCTACCGTCACGATCGATATCTCTCGTACCCATGGAAAAATTGAAAACATAAATATCGGTGCGGATTGTTCGCCAGAAGAAATCCTGATCTACACCGAACTCTTCAAGGAATTTCGAGATGTATTTGCTTGGTCATATGAAGAGATGTCGAGAATCGACCCTTGTATTGTCGAGCATGAGATTAGAACTTATCTGGATGCTAAACCTGTTCGACAAAGTCTTAGAGCTATCAATATCCGGAAGGCCCCTGCTATTAAGGAAGAGGTCGAGAAGCTACTTAATGTTGGCTTCATCTACCCGGTTCCCTTGATCGAATGGGTATCCAATCGCGTTCCTGTGAATAATAAGCAAGGAACTATCCGTGTATGTATGGACTTTCGTTACCTAAACAAGGCTTGTCCTAAAGACAACTTCCTGACACCTTTCATCGATCACGACGAGTGTGCGGGAAGCGAAGTATTCTCTTTTATGGACGGATTTTCAGGGTATAACCAAATTCAAATTAAACCTGAGGATCAACACAAGACGACATTTATTTTTCCTTGGGGTACTTTCGCATACCGAAAAATGCCTTTCGGACTTAAAAGCGATGGAGCAACCTTCCAACGTTCCATGACCTTCGCTTTTCACAATCGTAAACATATAGTCGAAGTGTACCTTGAAGATATTATTTCTCACTCTCATAAGAGAGCGGATCACTCTACGCACCTTCAGCTTGTTTTTGAAAGATGTTGTTACTATAGAATCCAGTTAAACCCTCACAAGTGCATCTTTTGCGTTAGGTTTGGTTGTCTTTTGGGATATCTAGTTTATGAGACCGCGATCATGGTAGATTCATTAAAGGTTGAGGCAATACTTTGATTGCCTCCCCCGCGCCCTATTAGACAACTTCAAGATTTACAGGGGAAAGCTAACTTTCTACGTCGGTTTATAGTAAATTATGCCAATATCACTAAGGGTTTCATACATATTTTGAAGAAGGACACCCCTTTTATCTGGGATGAGCGAGCCCATGATTCCTTCGATGCTTTGAAGAAAGCCTTGGTATCAACACCTCTATTGAAGTCTCCTGAATACAATAGATACTAATTGCTTTATATCGTCGCGTCTGAGGAGACGATTGGTATGGTTTTGGTTTAGGAGGATGATACGCTCCACGAGCACGTCATCTACTATCTTAGTCGAAACTTAGTTGGTCCTGAGCTTAATTATTCTCACATTGAAAAGCTAGTTTTGGATGTCATTCACACAGTCCAACGTTTGTGTCATTATATATTACTTTGCAAGACTACTGTGGTTGTCGATGTCAATCTGTTTCAATATGTCCTTACCAGGCGTATCAGAGGGGGAAAATATAATAAATGGATTGTCATTTTACAAGAGTTTGATCTCGATTTCGCTTATGCGAAATCCAAGAAATCACTAGTCTTTGCAGAGTTAATATCTGACTTTCCACGATTAGATGAGGACGTTATCCATGTCAATTTGTTTGCGGACGAACACATTTTTCTTGTCTCGTCGTCCGACCCCTGGTATGGAGACATTATTCTCTATCTTCAAACCTTGAAGTTCCCTCAACATCTCTCACGAGATGACCGACGACGTATAAGATACCAAGCCAAGAATTATACTATCATCGGTGACACTTTGTATCACCGAGGAATAGACAATATCTTGCGTTGTTGTTTGACTCACGGAGAAACTGAGTTAGTCCTGAACGATTTCCATGGTGGGGCTTTTGGTGGTCATCTATCCGGGTTTGCGACAACCCAAAAAAAAATTGCGAGCCGGTTATTTCTGGCCTACTATCTTTAAGGATTGTATTGAAGCAGTTAAGAAGCGTCACCTCTGCCAGGTATTCACTCGAAAAATGCGCTCGCATCCATCCCCTCTTCACCCAGTTATTACCGGCGGTCCCTTCACCAAGTGGGGGGTGGACTTTGTGGATCGCAACCCAACTTCGGCTGGGGGGCATCAACACATTATCGTGGTCACTGACTACTTTACTAAGTGGGTTGAGGCCATGCCTACAGTTAAATCCGACGAGAAGACTGCCTCCTTCTTCGTATTCAATCAAATTATCACCCGATTCGGTATCTCGAGTGAGATTGTCACTGATCATGGCAGTCACTTTCGGAACGAAATGATGGAAGAGCTAGCATCTAAGTTGGGGTTTAAACATGGTCATTCTTCTCCTTATTACCCCCAAGCAAATGGACAAGTAGAGGCCGTCAACAAGTCTCTCAATACCATTTTACAAAAAATCGTCAGCCAAAGTAAGTCTGACTGAAACATTATGCTATATCCCGCACTCTGGGCATACTGAACCTCGGTCAAGACTGCCACTGGTTTTTCCCCTTTCTAGTTAGTACATGGTGTGGATTCGATACTACCTATTGAATGCAAAATCCCTTCTCTTAAGTTGGCAGTCATGCTCCTGCCTGACACTTCTGATCTCGAGCAATTCCTTGTACACCTAGAGAGTCTTGACGAGCAGCGTCGAGACGCCTCTATGGTTATCGAGGTGAAAAAAAGATGTGTCAAGGTCTAGTATGATAAGTCTGTCTGTCCTCGATTGTACACATAGGGTGACTTGGTTGTCTTGTATGATCAAGCCAAAGAACCACTGGGGGCAGGAAAGTTTAAACCCATGTGGCATGGTCCTTATATCGTACAACATGTCTTAGAAAAAGGAGCCTATGAGTTAGAATATTATGAATGGAATATATTGGCCAAGCCTAGGAATGGGCTCTACTTGAAAAGATATTATGCTTGAGCCCCAAGCTTGGGCAGAAATCTTTGTATACTAATGTAATTTAGTGTATATATATTTTCCCTTTCTTTTCATCTTCATCTTGCTTATCGAGTTTTCCCTTGGTTGGCAGATGTCAACAGAGTCTTCGGTCTACCTAGGATTTGTAGACGGAGCCAGTCGTCATACACAGAACTTGGCTTCCGCTGCTTGGGTGGTTTACTCACCCGAGGGTCTACTGGTGTCTTCAGGTGTCGTATGCCTAGGGCCATCCACGAATAATGTGGCTGAATATAGTGTCATTATAGAAATTTTGCGCGATGTTATCTCACATGGTAGTCACTCTTTAGAGATTCGCCTGGATTCCCAGTTAGTAGTATGTCAGTTGAACGACAGTTACCGCGTGCATGATCCTACTTTACTCCAACGATTCCTATGGGTACATCTTTTATAACGATAGTTTGATTTTATTACATATTATCACATTCCTAGGAGTTCTAATCATGTATCTGATGCTTATGCTAATTTCATTTTAGATTGGCATTTGTCACATAACTAAAGCAAAGAAAATCATCTCATCAATGTACACATTGTAAAATATAAGTAGAGTTGAAGATCCCTGTTTTATATATATTTCAAAAACTATGGTGTTTATAGTACAAAATTGGGGCTAATACCCTCAATACACATATACAGTCGGTACTACAATATCCACAACATCTACGCCTATGGCATGGATGTGTGTCATGGTAACAAACTACGACGTTTGTGAGACGTCGAAAGAGTAGCACCCAAGCTCTGGGCACACCAACCACTTATCGTTGCATGGCTTCTGATAGATCCTCTACTTGAACCATGGGAATCCTATGAGTCAAACGACACAAGTTGCCCTGCACGTTTTATAGGACTCTCTCGGTTTCTCCTCCCGCTGCCTCCTCTCCCCGGATCCTCCATTGATGTCGAGGAAGCCCTTCCGGTCGTCACAGACCCACGTTTGTGTTACACAAGTGTCTAGTTAGTACTTAAGCATCATCCAAAAATATTTTTATTCTACTATAAAAAAACACAAAAAAATGAAATATTTAAAAACATTTGACATACCTATGTCCCCGTAGGTGGTCCCTGGTGGGAGTGGCATGTCTGGATCTCCTCTGAAGTCGATCCCTGCATAGGGATAGTCATCCAGAACGATGACCTGTTGCTGCCATCGGTAGAAGAAATCCTCATTGTAGGGTGTGGGCACCCTACCTCCCCCTTGTCGTCTCATTACCTTGGTCCATTGTGCCATGGTTGGATTGTGAGGTCCTCTCGGAAGAATCTCGACTCTAGGTCCCAAACTTAGAACCAGCTCAAAGAAGAAACTACATAAGATAGAGGAAAACCCAAAATTCCTCTTACTCCCATGTTTGCACTTTGTCAACTGGATCTTAATATTTTCCAATAGTGAGGTACATTGGTCATATATTGTGGGTCTCAAGCACTCTACTTCATAGAACATGAGCAACTTCAATGCCTGGTGCAACGAAGTCGAGCCTATGATCCTGGTCAACACGAGGACAACAATCTTTAGGTTGAGATTGTTTACCGCTCGGATGGAGAGTTGACTCCCGACCTTCAGAGTCCCTGCTACACAGTGGGCATCTATGTACTCTTCTATTTTCATTCTGCTCCTTGCTCCCCGTGATTTGAGGTTTACAGCCTCTCCCCGGTGTGATAATCCAATCAAAAAGTAGATATCCTCTACTTCAATCCTCAATGGTTGCCCATCAAGGTTGAATCTTTCACTCTCAGGGTCCCAGTAACCCACAAGCATCTCAATCAACCTCACATGGTCCCTCATCCCTTTGAGTGCCCAAAATTTATATCAGCTACATCTTTTCAAGGCCATTTGGGCCCCCGGATCTCGATCCACAACAACATCGATCTCCTCGTGCTCTCTTTCCCTCCATTCAAGAACCATCCTGCCAGAGGAAAGTCAAAATTTGAGTTAGCAACCATATAAATTATTGATTGTGTGCTTGTATGTGAGCTTCTTTACTTACAGACGCGTATAGGGCTGGGTATACGCACCCTGTAGTTTGCACAGTAGCGTATAACCCCTTGTATACGCAACCCGATAAGGGACAACATGCGTACATCGAATTACACAACTTACGCCCTAAATTACTCAAAATTTGAAACCTAATTTAAAATTTTAATCCGCTAGAAATGAAGAGGAGGGGAAGAGGAGTTACCCGGTCCAAACGGTTTCTGATTTCGTCGTCCGACACTCCCGCAATCACAAGTTGAATCTTGGAGGTATTTTGGTCCAATTCTCACTATTTAGATAAAAAAATCAAAATGGTATAGTAAATTTTGGTTTTGTAACTATTTATAAACAATTTTTACCCACTTCTTATAGTTTTGAGTCATTTTTTCACCTAATGGACTAATACAAGGGTGGATTGAGTTGGTTTTTGTAGTTTTTACCAGGGATTCTTACGGATTTCAACATTATGTTGGTCGTTCATCACCACAGGCAGGTATTTTCATTACCCAACATATAGGGTAGGTATGCATTCCATCATGCATTTTTGCATTATCCTATAAACTGTCACTTTTTATGCCTTAGGTACGAACCCATTTCTTGCGATACAGAACCTTTCATCTGCTATAAGTAGTGTCGTTATCAAGTGGTAGAGACTTACCAAACATGGGTGCCCTAGTTAGATCCCCTACTTCATTTGGTGCCCATGCAGAGATTTTTTCCATAGGACTGGGAGTCCCTCATAGCTAGTACATGACTTTATGTTGAGCCTCATTTCTCACTCATAAACATGTTGCCTTATACCTAGAGGACTCCCAACCGATTTTAACTTAAGCTCTTTTCCAACTCGTTTTCAAAAAGCGAAAAGATTTCCAAGTGAACTTGTCTCTTTCACACTCGTAAATTGGATTTGAAAGGACGTCTATTTGGAACAAGTTTATCCCTTTTTCACACCAAGTAGACTAAAAGACATAAAAAATGACATTTTTTGGTGTTAATTTATGATTGCATCTCATGCCCTTGCTTGCAGTATTGATTCTATAGTCGGTTCTCGCTTTGCGTTACAAATCGTTTGCCTCAACAATTTTTGCATCCTCAACCAAGCAGAGCCTTGTTTATATCCTTCGCAATTTGACACCATATACCTAGGAGGGAACATTCCCTCGAGTGTCCATATCCCGCATGCATCTCCTTGCATTGAGCATAGGTATGTTCCACTGCTAGAACTAGTTTTGTTTATTTGCGACACCCATTTCCTTCTCTGTATCATAGCATTCATTTGTCTATGAAAAAACAAAAAAAAGACAGGTGGGAAGGGAGTATTATCTTATGTTGGCAGCAGTCGTGTCACCTTTGAACAAAGAACAAAGTTATTGAGTCCATTCGTCATCATAATTTTGGGATTAGCATGGCTTTAGAAAGCTGAGCTCGTTACAGAGTCTTCTCTATTGACTGGTTACTCTTCCAGTCCCTATGGAGAATTTTATTGATGCCTCCTGCTTCTCATGGTTTCATCATTGAGTCTATGTTGTTGGAGTCTTTCATATGTCTCATGCTCTTGTTCAAAGGAAGTCTATCAACCTATGTCAGCCACTCCTCAGAAATCTTGACTTTGAATGTCGGCCATACCCTCAGTTTGTCTCATATTCACAGGATACTATAGTCCTATCGTGCACCCTGGTCCTACTTTCAGCATTAGTAGGTAACCTTGAACCCAGCAGTCGACACTTCATCATTGGTCGTTGACTGGGCGGTTTCCCTTGTGTTCGACGGCAAGACATCTATTCACACATTGGGATTCGTGCAGTGTCTTGGATTCTATTAGACTTATTGGTGGTTTCCTCGCCTTTGTCAACAGTTTTCATCATTGGCTGCTATTCAAAGGGTCCTTTTCGTGTACCGCTTGCACTTGGCACACACGAAAGACACACAGGGTCATTGGTTCATGAACATGTTCTTCGTCTGATTTCCTCAAAATCATGAAGCTCATGCTTTGTACCTCGTGTTGACTAATGAGAGATGCCTTAATGCTCTCCTTTCAACGGGTCTTCTTCCATCGACTTTAGCTCATCTATTCTGGAAACAAGACCTAGAATCTTATGAGTACCTTGAGGCTTGCAATCATTAGTGGTAGGTTCTCTCGCCATCGACAGTTGGGAATACATCAATGTCTCATGATCGATGGATTCTTCGGGTGTTCGCACCGGCTCATTTATTCACACTTGTAAGAATGTACTCGGTGCCTTGATACCTACTTTCATTATCGGTAGGTTGTCTCACATCTGTTAACGATATACCTTAATGATCGGGAATCAAATGATGTCTCATTGTGTTCAACCTCAACTCCTTTATTCACATGATGTAGACTTTCACCCTTTACGAATTGTGTAGAAGACTTGAAGGCATCACTATGTGGCCACAACTTTCCTGAGTTGTTGCTTCCTTTTCATTGGACCAATACCTATTTGACTTCAGTGATCATGGGAGATCAGATTGTACTCCATTGTATACAGATATCTTCAGATTGGTTTTGAGATTGGTTCTACTGGGCCTTGTTCGTAACTATGATAGCTTTTGGCATGTAACCACATTTGTATTTGCCTATTCATGGCCACGAACTATTTTTTGGTATATTTTCACATGGATCTGCAGTGTAATTTTATTGGCAGCCATGTATGCAAAGTCAGTGCAGAATGTAATGAGCAACTAGTTCTTCCAGCTGGTTCCCCATCACTCCACTTCTGTGTTGTTTATAATGTCTTTCGGCCATCACATATACTCCTCTGACCTCACACATTAAGGGGCATCTGTTATAGCAAGATTTACCTCACCCTATGCAATATTGCAAAGAAGGCCTTTTTCCATTTCCCTATGCAGACTTATCATCCCTATTTGTAAAATCCAGAGCCAAAATACATATTTTTCCACATGTACGCATCTTGCCTACTTTACAGCATGCGTAAACACAGGCTGCACCACTATAGCCCGTGTACATCGGGATTTGTGCCAAAAAATGAAAATTAATGTTGGGTTTCTATGTCACGAAAGGAGATCTATGATCCTTGGCCTTCCATATACTGGAAACATTCTGACTCGTCCCTTCAGTTCCATTTTGAAGGCTATAAATGGGCCAATTTCGAGCTATGGAAAGGAGGAGAAAAAATTCAACTTTGAGAGCAAAGTTACTCTGGAGAAATTATTTACTTCATATTGAGTCTGCATCCCTTTGTCCTTTAAGTTTGAACACAGTGTTTATTCCCCAAGCTCTTCCTTTATTGATTGAGAACCTCATTGTTTCTCTCTTATGAGCTTGCCTTTGGTGGAGGATTGAAGTGGTGGAGGCCCAACTGGAAGGAACTTAGTTTCTCAGTTTTGAACCGTGCCGACACGGAAGACTATAACATTTTCACTTATGTTGATCATATATTAATAGAAATACTATTTTCTCGTCCAATTGATATCTTGAAAATATTTGAATTATTATTCCATGGGCATATTTGTCATGTTTATTAATGGATTATGCTATTGAATGTGCTAACATCATTTATTATCACCATATGATTGCTTTGTTTGGTTGTTGAGGACTAGTTGCAGGTATATTGATTTGGGTCAAGTTCTCAACGGTGGACTTCATCGAACGTCTAGACGAGGTAGGCCTTTTATCTCGTCTTGCTAGCATATTTGTTTACATAGCATACTTGAGAAGAGAGTTGATTTCTGCAGACATTTCCGTCTGTTGTGGTTTACCCTAGACATAGAGATATTTTCCTCGTAACAAGCATATACTAGAGCCCTAACTTAGTATCACTCTAGTACTATTGCTTCATCAAGCTTTCATATTTTATTTCAAGCTTGACCTAAAGAAAAAGGAAAATCGCTAGGGCCTAGGGTTACCTACTTCCTAGCAACTTTTTCCTTCTAGGGTTTTGGATGATTGAAGCCTTAGGTTACTAACACCTCAACCATCCTCCCTCTTGTCTTTAGCTCACCCAATATCATTTATTTCTCCTAAGAATTGTCATTGCAAAAGTGAATCCATTTACCCTAAAGGCATTAGTTTATAGCTTACAGGTGATTGATTGATTAAAACAACCTTTAAACCATCTATTTCAAGATGTCCACTAACCACTTCTAACCTTAGATTAGACTAACTTACAAACTATCTTGTTGTTGTTTCAAAAGTTAGCTACAACCATCTATGACAGCAGTAAAAGCATCTTAAAAGCAAGTGTTAGAGATGATTTTACATTGCCTTCATTGCTTCTGACAAATACTAGCATATTGCCAATTTTAGGTTATCATTTTTTGTCATTATTGAAGCTTTATTAAGGCATAATTGTGAAGCTATTACTGTATATACATTGTTGTTATAAATATTTGTGTTGCTTCATATTTTATATTGGCTTATGATTTTATTCAAACTCTATGGTTTTATGGAGCACTAACATCAATTGGTACTTGCAAATAGTTTTTTTCTTGTTGTCTTGTTCTGGGCAGGTACACTTAAGCAAATCTTTGCTTCATCTTATCAAAACCTTTGCGAATTTCTGATCAGAGTGACTTGTGAGAGAGGAGGAACTTTCTTGATATTCTTACCTTATCCTTCTCAAACCCCCAGGTCATCGGGAACGTCTCCCCTGGGATACTACCCCTAAAGAGAAAGAGGTGTCTTGTTTAGGTGACAGTGATAGGACAACCTCTTGTTACGCCAATTTATTATTCACTTTCCTTTGGCCTTTGGGAAAGTACAAATTGCACAATAACAAACCCTATTGGTCAGTTGCTCCCTAAATACTGGAAGTCACATAATCAATCACGCTACATATCAATGCCACAAAGTTTGGAAACTTTGTCAAATGCCTACTCTCCCTCAATGTGCTCCTAGAAGCCTCCTACTCCTGACCATCCATCAATGTCATCTCGTACCAACTCAATCTATTGAAATAAATGGAAGGGGATAACTCCCTCTTCCCATATGAAGGTTGACTCCCCACATTGGAAGCCTATGAACTCTACTCATCCTTAGAATGCTCACCCTTCGGATCCTCCTACACCTTGTCCTTTATCATTGACATCGATCCATGATCCAAGATCTCCTTGGATCCTCTTACAGAATTTCCCTACAACCTATATAACCTGTTCTCTATGACACCAATGCAGATTGTTGTATCATGGCTATCTCCCTCTGAACATATGAGTACTTCCCCTCTCTAAAAAGTAACGACAAAACCCATGTCCTCCAAAACTGAAACTGAGAGCAAGTTCTTCTTCATTTATGGTACATACAACACATCTGCCACCTCTAGAAATCCTCTTAACTCCAGCTGGAACCTCACTGTCCCAATTCCCTCTACACCACACTTGGCATGAGTGTCAAGCTCCACATGTGTATCTGAGTTTGTTTCTTACCATCTAGTGAACAACTCATGTGTCCCTGTCATATGACGAGAAGCCCCATTGTCCAAGTACCAAGAACTCCTTGAGTTGGTGTTGGTAAAGAGGCAGAAGAACATTGAGAATTCCTTCTCAAACTTTGATGCAAACTTATCTAGTTGTGTCTTTGTTGATGCTGTTATCTACGTCTTCCCTTTCCCCTTCTTCTCCAGACATTGTGATGCATAGTTTCTATACTTGTGGCATGCAAAGCACTTGATTTTACTCAAGTCCTTCTTACCTAGATGTGAGGTTGACTCCTCATTGTTACCCTTGGAACCCTTTCCTTTTCCCTTTCTTGTCTTACTGACAAGGGTCAGGTTCTCCTCCTCTTCATCTTCCTACTTGCCTCCATTAGACTCCTCCCAAGTCTCTTCATGGATACAATCATCCCATAGTCTATGCCAATATGGGATATTTTATCGAGCGCAAACTCCTTTGAAAAATGGTTCCCAAGACTTGGGAAGAACATTCAATGCCACATTTGTGAGCTCTTCATCCTTTGTTTTCTCCCTTGTGGCTGCAATCTGATCACACACTTGTGCGATCCTCGTGAGATAACTGGTAACATTATCAAATCTAGACATCTTTACCGATCTGAGTTTATTTCTTAAGACCATCTTCTTATTCATATTATTTCTCTGGAATAAACTTACCAAGGCATCGAATATCTTTTTGGTCATCTTCTTCTCGAATAGGTGAGGAAATAGATGATCCTTCATTGAATCCAGGAGGACCCCCTCTAATTTGATCTCCTTCTTGTGGTGATCTTCCAAAGTTGTTTGATCTATTGGTGGAGTAACTACTTTGTCCACTAACTCCCAAAGGTCATACTCCTTCAACGCCAAAATTACTCTTGCTTTCCAATATAGGAAGTTGGATGCTCCATCCAATCTATCTTCGACTCTCAACGGTGTTGTTACCATCCCTAAGACCTAATAAAATACCCTCGAAAAATAACCTACTGCTGGAAATTTCCCCTGTATTGACCTGAAAAAACTCGTACGTGCTTGTCACAATTAAACCCCCACATATGTACACACCCTCCCTTAAGGAAGCCCACGTATGTATGTGCATGTGCTTACTGCAGCCCGCATATTCACGACTGTGTCCAAAGAGACTCGCATATGTACATGTTTGTCCCTTTTGTAACCCCGCGTACAACTCCACAAACCTACAAAGCCCTAGTTCTGCCTCAATAAGACTATTCCCCTTAAATATTTCCCTTGATTTCTTCTTGTTGGTTATGGATCTGCTAAGATCTCTTGCAGATATGATAGATCTTCTATCAATTGCTATGGATCTAAGATCTCGCTTCCCTTCACAGCATGCGCTATAATACCATGTTGAAAACCTCTTACTCCAACACATAGGTACCTTGTTATTTAGTGATTTCCTTACTGCAAATAAGATTAGTAGTTCACAAAACAAAAATACACTGATGAAATATTCAAGTTTAAACATGCAGCGAAAGCAAAAAACTAGAAACCAAATCATGCACACATAAACACCAATATTTTTTGGTGGATACCCCTAGAAAACCCCCGATGGAAAACTAGTGTTGAGAATGATTTTATTATGCTAAAATCAGGGCTCTCGTAACAGGGATAATGGCCCATTGAGAGAAATAAAACTGCAAACAAACCTGACAATGTTTGGTCTGTTGTACGACCTGGAACTACATGCTTTTCGATATGTATGTGCATGTCCCTACTGTGTGACAACGTATACGTGCCTGTCTCCACTGGCGCCCATGTACACGTACGAAAATCATGTATGACAAGCTCTGTGCGATGCAACACTTCTTGTGGGTTCTCCTGGCTGAAACCTACTTGCGATAACCTCTGTTGTCTCTTCTCCTTGGTCTGATCTCTAGATGGAAGCCCTTCTCCACCTATCCAATATCTCTTTGATCACAGTCCTTCATGATCCAACTCTCTCAGTCCTCTTTCATTGTCTCTCGATCAACCTAGCAAAGATGTCTCAAGTGTCAAGTGTCTTCCTCCTTCACCCTAGCCTTGCTTTTATAATCATGAGTTATAATATATTTCTAATATCCAAAGTGATTGACGGTTGAGATTACTTCTCACACTCACTTGATATTTAGATTACATGCTAATTACTTTTAGCATTTCCTTAAATAACACAATCAATTAAATAATTAATTAATAAAAGCACTTTACTTTCATATTTCCTTTAACCAAAGTAAAGTTACCAAAATAAAAGGTTGTGGACAAGTTCTGCATGCTAGACACCAAGCCTATGCGGAAATATATGTGCAATGTTACATGCATTGACAATTTGGCCCCTTTGAAACTGCAGAATAAGCTTCCCAAACTTATGATGACACGACGTTGTTTACTTGCAATGTTATTTGATTTTCAACAATAATTATAGCTTGGTGCACATATTTCTGGATTTTAGGGTTTGTGAACCTTTATTTTCTCTTCAATTTTTGTTTCTATCGTTGTAGACCGATTGCCTCAATGCCCTCATATCTATGCATGATATTCTAATCAAACTCAAACCAAAATGTAAATGGAGTGATTTAATTACTCCATACCCCAAGAATATGAGGTAAATATGATATCTACATCAGAGATGTTTCTCCACTGCGCCCTTCAAACTCATCGATGCTGGCGTGGAATCCAAGGATACATCTTGTATAATTTTGTAATGGGTAATGAAAGACCTATTTTTCCATTCCCACATCAATATTTTACTCCCAAATGGTTTTGTTTGGCTTTGAAGATTGGAGATGCAACAAACAAAAATTACGCCTAATGTTGCTGAAACAATAAAACTCCATCCTACATGTATCCCTAGAGGCAAACTCATCAATGGCTATCAAATGTTCGGGCTTTAAACATATTCAAACTTTACTTCGTCAAATGTGTCTAAAAGATCGAACGGTTGAAGATTCAAAGCTTCAAAGCTCAAATGTTCGGGCTTAAATATATTCAAAATAGAACAAATCTCATTAAATACATATTTAAAAGCTTCAAAGCTCTTGCTTTCACAACGTGATTTTGATATAACATATCAATACT
>ML792466.1:149241-205695 GCA_009831015.1 Picea engelmannii | reverse complement strand
ACACAGATACAAAGAGACAACAGTACCACCAACCAGATAACCAAACAGTAAACACTCATCTATATATTAAAGGATTCATAAGTGGCAACCTATAACATGTTTTAATAAAATCTAAATCGTCTTGAACGAAGCATATTCAGAAACACCTTTCATTAGAAAAAAAAAAATAATGACAACGTAAAGTATACTCTTCAAACTCACTTTGTGTTTTTAGCAGAAACGTTAAGCATAGACAAATGGATCTCAATATTATACCCTCAACAACAGTACTCAGTCCTAAACAGCCCTGATAACAAGGTTCGACCGAGAGCTGTACAGCAACAATAACTGCAAAATAATGGAATGCCTAAAGAATGGAAGAGTATCTAATAAACATCACTCTCCATTGAGAGCGAATCTAATAAACAGAAAATAAGAATGAACAAATCTGAGAAGAACCAGAGTGGTGTGAAAACACACCATTGGTAATATTCCTGGTATCAAAGAAACACTAAGCCCTCTCTCCACGAATGCGTCGAGCAAGCTGAATATCTTTGGGCATGATGGTAACCCTCTTAGCATGAATGGCGCAGAGATTAGTGTCCTCAAAGAGGCCAACAAGATATGCCTCCGCCGCTTCTTGCAGGGCCGCCACGGCAGAAGACTGAAATCTCAAATCCGTCTTGAAGTCCTGCGCGATCTCCCTGACGAGACGCTGGAAAGGCAACTTCCTTATAAGAAGCTCTGTGCTCTTTTGGTATTTTCGGATCTCACGGAGCGCAACAGTGCCCGGTCTGAATCTGTGAGGCTTCTTCACTCCGCCAGTCGCCGGTGCAGATTTCCTGGCAGCCTTTGTTGCAAGCTGCTTCCTTGGCGCCTTCCCGCCGGTCGATTTACGGGCAGTCTGCTTCGTTCGGGCCATCTTTTCCCCTTTCCTCTCTTCTGCTCTGTTCTACAACTTCTTGAATCAAGAATATCAACACACTGAATGCCATTGTCTCTTCCCCGTTTCCCCTTTTATACAAAACGTGTCCTCAAGTTTTTCAAAAATTCAGATCCGCGCTCTTTCCAACACATCACGACCGTCCGATTTTCTCCACTAATCGACGTCTCCTATTCTTCCTCCGCCTCTCTCGTCACACGGATCCGGATCCCCGCCTTTCCATTCTAGATTGTCCGCTAAACATTATACACAATAATATTTTTCTTCTCTTTTCTAGAATTACAACTTACTTTTTTTCCAAGCAGAAAAATTTCTCTATTATATTGAAAATATAATTTTTTACAGCACCGGTGGGTACAAGGGTATAAGATATAGCTCTTTTTTCGGAGATGTAATACCTATGATTAGCTACGATCTGTCCCCTGAAAGAGGCCAAAGATCGAAGCCAAAAAGGTGTACAATAGATGGCTGGAACAGTAAAGTTGTCATAAACTTTTCTCGTGCTAAGGAGCAAAAAACATAATAGTAAAGTTGTCATAAACTTTTCTCGTGCTAAGGAGCAGAAAACATAGAGACAATTGCACAAGAATTACAAGAAAAAGTGGACAGGAATTACAAAGAATGTGGATAATTTAAAAGAAATTTATATGGCTAGTAGGGCCCTCATTGTTGTCGAGCCGGTGATTATAGGAGAGGAGGTCGGTTTGATTATGAAGAGCGATCTTTGAGAGGGCATTCGCTTTCTTATTATTTTATCTCGGAGTGTGAAGTAGAGTGAGCTGCCTAAACTTTTGTTGAAGCTCTCGCAATCTGTCCATCCAACCTAGGAGGGAGGAAACATGTAGTTTACCTTTAGAGTTTAGCCAGTGAATCACAATTTTTGAGTCCCCAAGAAGTTGGAAGTTAAGAAGGTTCAGCCTAGTGGCCAAGAGAAGGGAAGCCCAAGCCCCCATCAATTTCGCCTTTGTGTTTGTGTCGGGTCTGCAATTTAGAGTCCAGACAAAGAAAGAGTTATTTGTAACGTGAATGTGGCCTCTTGCTCCATAGTTGTGTATGTCTGCAAGAGCAGCTCCGTCGAACCATCCAGTGGGCCTCAAAGATTACCGTCTTGTGCCTCAGCTTTAGAGATTTTTGTCTTTTGTGAAGAAAATTCCAGCTAGAAAATAAGTCGAGCACTTTGAAGGTGACCAAGGAGGTAGAGGGAAGCGCACCTTCAAAAATAGACATGTTTCTTTCAATCCATACAAACCATCAAATGTATGGAGGGAGCGTGTGCAGAAAATGTTGAGTGTTGTTCCAATGATTAAAGCATTCCAGAAGTGTGGATCCGTCCCAAAAAGACGAGAAGTGAAGAATCTCTGAAATCCTAGTCCAGACGCGCTGAGTAAACTGACATTTGACAAAGAGATGTAGCGTTGATTCCTCCTCCAAGCGACAAAGTGGACAATGGCTTGGTCCGATCCATCCTTTACTCCGAAGGATATCCCAAGTAGAAAGCTTATTTTCGATTGAAAGCTAGGTGAAGATTTTTAATTTCAATGGAAGGTTCCAGCCCCAGATGTTTTTCCTCCAGCCAACTAAAGAGCGCGGCCGCTTTTGTTTTGTGATGGCAGCATAAAGATTTGAAGCTATAAGGCACCCAGAGGAGTCCCCACCAGTCCAAAGGAGAATATCCTCACGATCTTGAAGCAAAATACCTATTGATTGTAAAGCGTGAGTAAAGAGATCCCACTCTAAATCAAGAGGCGAAGGAAGACTAAGATCCTTGCTAGAGTGCCAGCAATGGGTGATGGAATTTGTGCCTCTCAAATCTATAGCCTGGACAAGATAAAAGATGTGCAGAGAGTGTAGAAAAGTAAGGAGCTGAATTGAGAATATTGTAGAGTCTCCCAAGCCCAGTATCTGATCCTGACCAAGGTGTATTGAGTGGTTAGTCCTTGGATTCCAAGAGATCCAGTGAGATATGAGTAGGGTCATTCGCGCTAAGTTCCTCCAAGTGTAAGAGGCAGAAGTAGGAATGGAAGGGGGCGATCGAAACCAAGCAACAATTGTTGTATAAGGGAGATATTTATCCATGATGACAAAATGCCAGATCCCTGTGGTTGTAAGCACACGCCAAAGTGTGTTTGATGTCAGCGCCAAATTGAAGAAGAGAATGTTCCTGAGGCCCAAGCGCCCTTTATGTTTTGGCTTTGCAATAGAATCCTAGCTACTGAGATGAATTTGTGGAGTGGTTGAACAACCTGACCAGAGGAAGTTGAAAGAGAGCTTGCGGAGTTTGTGGAGCACAATCAGCGAGAGGGCTGCCAATGTCATCCAGTAAACTGGTTGACCTTCCAGGACTGATTTTAGGAGAGTGTAACATCCACCGAGGGAGAGCCAACGGTTGCACCAATTTCCAATTCTTTTTTTTACTTTTTCCAGTAGCCAGTTCCAGTCAACAACCCTATAGGAGTCCCCCTTAATGAAGCATCCCAAATAATTGAAGCCTTCAGACAGATTGGTGAAAGTATAAGGGAAAAGTAGCTGGAGTTGGAAAAGAGTATGGTCAGAGAGATTTGAATAATGAAAAGAGGACTTTGACTAGTTTATTTGTAGACCAATGGCCCTACAAAAAACAAGAAGAATGTTCTTGATTTCACGCCATTCATGTAAGGAGTCGTTTGTCAAAATTAGGACATCGTCTACGAAAAGAAGATGGAGGATTTTTTTCAACCTTGAAACCTTTACCCTTGTCAAAATCCCTTGAGATTGGCCAAGTTTTAGTAGCAGGCTCAGACCTTCCATGACTAGAATAAAAAGGAGTGGGGAAAGAGGGTAGCAGTGGTGAAGGCCTCTGCTGTTGTAAAAGAAGGGAGAGGCTTCTCCATTGACAAGAATCGAGAAGGTGGCACTCGAAACACAATCCATAATCCAATTTAAGAAGGTCGGACTGAAACCAGATTGCACCAGAACCAAACGCAGAAAGTCCTAGTCAATGTAATCAAAAGCCTTTTTTAGATCCAATTTTAGAATGAGTGCCTTTGATTTTTTATCTTTAATATTGCGGAGGCACTCATGTGTTGTGCCTATGGCATCAAGAATTTGCCTGCCTTTGAGGAAGCCTAGTTGTTCACATGATAGAGATCGAGAGATGACCGACTTTAGGCGATTTGAAATGATTTTTGTGATTAGTTTGTAGCACAAATTGCAGAGAGAAATCGGCCTATAATCATCGAAGGACACAGGGTTATTTTCTTTCGGGATTAATGTCAGGAAAGTAGAGTTTAAAGAGGCAGAGAATTACTACTTACTTGTGGGACAATACATGGTATCATGGTATTTACAATTACAATTATGGATAAAACCCAATCTTCCTCCTCTCACTTTTAAAAGTAGTAGGTGGTTCATTCTCGACCACTATCAACTTGATTGGCTAGCTCAAGGGGGTTTGGTTAATTTAGTAATTGCCAAAGTTGATGTCAAAAGTTTCTTATTTTCCATTAAAGATTGCATGTATTTTCACATTTCATAATCTTATAGACCAACCCTATGGAAAGGCTTTTCATCATCACACTACAAGTATGTTCACAGGATAGGAGATAACCAAGTGACTTTTTGCTTGTGTTGCATGGAGATTCACCTTGAAACTTTAGTAAGTGTTGTAGGTGTGTCATCTCTATCTAAATCCTCCATAAACTCCTTGAACTCTTCCAAAAACTCTTTGGGAAAAAAGAATCTATAACTTATGCAAAACTTAGAGGAGATTGAAGATTAAACAGGTTTCCTTCTAAGATGCTCAAGTTTATGAAATCGACGATGTTAGATGTGTTTATATCTGTAATCGCCATTTTGTTGATGAAATCTTAAACCAAGACAACGAAGTTAAGCTTGGAGACTTTGTTGTGAATTTAAATGCATGTGAAAACAACTACCAAAATAAATAATTTTAGGAGTTTAACTTAGTTTTCTTTGTCATACCATGTGGAAGATCAAGAAGGTTTTTTCTTATTAAAGATAACTTCATTGCATTTCTTTCACAAAAGGAAAAAAAATTCAACACAAATAAGCATCCAAGCATGTCAATTGGGTTTAGCTCGGGTGGTTGGGAGGAATGATTGTTATCCTCCCCACCCAAGTTCAATTCCCATATGTGACATGTTCAACGCTTAATGAGTATATTGTTGTAATGGTTTTGAGCCCTCTTGTTGACCAACCTCGTGCCCTAAAGATTCTAGGGTTTACCCATGGGTACTATCCTTGAAATGAGGGGAAGTGCTCTGGGGTTTTCCTAGGGTGGTGTAACTTGAAAAAAAGAAAAAAAGCATCCAAGCACACTAAACACCAAGGACCATGAAACATTATCTCCTAACATGATTTCCTTCGAATATATGAAAGTCATTAGATATTAATCACATAGCAACTTTACACAAGCTTGTACAAAGTTGACTAACAGACAAAAAACGTGTTTTATTATTTCCACTAGACCATAGTGGGGACGATGTGGATATGAACTCCCATGTAAGTGAGACTTTTGTTTATAGTCAAACCAACCATAATTATTGACAAAATGAAGAAAGCTTTCTTGGCTTCTAATATTGGCTTCCAAATGCTTCATATCTATAATAGCCAAGTCTTTTGCTTGGATTTGAGGCATCAACTTTTGTCAAGAATTGGCTTAGAGCAAAGCCGCATCTACCTCACTTCTAGCCACATCTACATCTACCTCACTTCTAGCCTTGCCACTAGGTGTAAGAGTATTGAAGGCTAAGCTTGAGAATAAGGTCATCTAAAAAGAGATCAAAGGCCCTTCCAAGATTTTTTGTGAAGCAAAAAGCCTCATTAAATGCTATGTTTGAGCAAAAATTTCAAATCTTCCTTTCCATCCATAGCCCAAAACAACATGTTTATCACATATTGATTGGTTTTATGCCTAACTTTCACTGATCACTTCACATGTAACACAATTCCCAATTGACTTTATGAAATTCCTTGCCTCCAATTTTGTTATCCAATAGAAAGTTCTTGAAATCCTGTTCTAGCCTCTCATAAGATTTCCAAGAAGACATCCAACATAATGAATAGTATGCATGGGTGGCAACGAATATCTTGGTGAAAATCTAAAACTTAGCTAGTAAGGGCAAAGGATTTATCTGTTTATGTATCTTTTTCTTAACCCTTGGCACCACCGCTTCCCAAAGTTCTTTGGGAGAATCATGGAAAACAAAGGCGATCCCACAAAATTTGAACACTTAACCAAGTTGAAGCCATGACTAGCCTTGGTATATTGGCCAACTAGAGATTACACGAGTCATGATAACAATGTGTTTTGATTCATTGGACATTAGGACCAAATCTTACACACAACATATCCAAGTTTTCTATTGTAATTTTCTACCAAGTTTATGTCCATCACTTGTAGCATGATCAATCACCATTTTCTCCAATATTCTAGAAGGGAAATATCATGGATGAACCCCAATCCCACCTTTTATAAAACAAATTTTCCAAAACTTTAAAATCCATCATATGTATATGGGGCAAGTGCCAAGGGAAAACGTTGCTAGATAAACCAAAACAAGCCCACTTCTTTGAATTTACATGTGTTTATGGACAAGCAAGAAATGAACTTAACATACAATGTGTCCATTACTCCCATGAAGAAGGAACCAAAGCCTAATCCCTTCAACGTTGCTAAAATAAAGGTTCATTCCACGAGATCATAAGCCATCTCAAAGTCCATTTTGATGAAAAGAGCATCCAATTCAATTTGCTAAAATAGAATGTCAGTCCACAAGCCTTATCGAAATGATGAATAAACCATTCAAACCCTAGGTTTGAACCCATTCCGTCCCCTCCCGCGCATTAATAACATTACCAAGAATGTTCTAACACAAATATGAAAGTAAATTTCCCTTTCGATCTTTTATCACTTCTAGTTCTAAATCTCCATACTTGTGCTTAAATATTTCACTCAGAGAAAGCAATGCCTATCATATCTAGTTGTTTAAACTAAGTTATTAATACCAAGTGATGCCTTTTCAAGTTCACTGGTTGTCGAACTTATCCTAATGGTTAAGGATTCATTAAATTGTTATTATCTTTTTCGTCGAAAATTTGTAATTTCATTTATACATAATGAAGTTACACTCAACATATGCTATAAAGCATTTCAAAAGAATCCTTATATGGATTTTCTCATAGTACCCAGTGAGATATTCTTCATATAATATTCTAATACAAATTAAAAAACCCAGATATATCATCCTTAAGAATCATCCTTCCCTTGTGAGAAAGGGATATATGCTCCAAACAAAAATGTGGATATGTCCTCATGTGTATCATAAACTAACAAAAATATTCAATCAATAGTAATTATATATAAGTCCAAAAGAAAAGCATAGACATATCATTTAAACCATATTGATAGCACAATTAAATGACAAGGAATTAAGGCTATAAGAAAGATTGATACAATTCATAAACATTGTCATCCACCTCTCCCACGTCATACTAGAATCTAAACACAAGCCCTCCTTTGATAAACCATTTGCCATAACTTTCCTTTCTCTAAAGATATGTTGAAATTAAATATTATTAAGTGTTGATTTATGTTGAAAATATCCTTAAAAAAATCTGGGTAAAGGGAATTTTGACAATTAAAACATTCCTCCATCCACTTTATCACCATGTAATAACCCCCCAAATACCTAAACATAATGACCAACTTTTTCCATTACTAACATAAGGGAAAGTTTTAGTGACATAAGCTCAACATATTATTGGAATCTCTACCATGCTTGATTTAAACTTTATCCAATGGAAGTCTTACAAATGAACATACCCCTTGCTCCACATGTTTTGGGAGTCTTATAAATGAATATACCCCATGTTCCACATGTTTGAGGATCTTCTTGAGTTGCTCCATAAGAATATAATCATACTCCTAACTTGTCAATGACCTCCTTAATGATCTACCTTATAGGCCTTTCATCTTTTAATGAAGAAAAGTTGTTAATAATATTCAGGCTTTACTCTTCACATTGGATAGGGATAATGTACATGTCATCAAAAATACAAGAATTCATTGACATCCATATCCTAAGAAAACAATTAATGGAAGTGCCTTGTAACTTTTCACTACAATATTTTCATTTTAACTGCGGAGATAATCATCAATTACATTACCATTCTAAGTTAGATTTGAACCAACAATATGATCCACTTCCTTTCAAACATGTATGGCACAAGGACAAGACACTAACAAATGAAAGATAGATTCACCATTTTCCTTACATAGTGAACATTGACCAAGCCCATGCTTATTCTTTTTTTGTAAATTGTCCCAAGTCAAAACCTTATTATTTAATGCCAACCACATAAAAATATGACATTTCAAGGGACCTTAATACTTCCAAATTTTCTTCCACCACCAAGATGGATCACCAATAATTGAACCTTCAAATAATACCTGATATATGAGCCTTAGAGAATAAGTACCTCCAATCGAATTCCTTGACCATAACAACTCATCAACTTCCTCTTTTATTCTAGCATGACTAGATATGAGATGTGATACATACCCTTCCCACATCAAAGCCTTGTCACCTCTAAGCCCTATCTACCCAGTTGACTTCCATTCTTGCCTCCAAATTGTAGCATTATGAACATCTGCCACTTGAGAAAGAGTAAAGTACCCTCCCCCCCAAAGCATATTTATAATGTTTACTAAAAATATATAATTATCTCTACATCCAACCCATGGATCTTCTCCAAGTTTGATTATGTGACCATCCCCAACTTCCATATCAACCATCTCACAAATAATGGAAAATATGTTATTGTGGCCTTCCAAATAATTGACACATTATGACAACGCTTTGTGTGTGATATTATCCACTCCTTAGCATATTTTGGCTCAATGTACTTCTAGATAACCACCTGACACCACAAACCCTGACCAATAATTAACTTCCAAGCACTTTTTGCAAAGAGAGCTTTAACAAATTGATGAATATTTTTTAATCTCCATCCTCCCATATCCTTTAACACAACTAGCCTTTTCCATTTGACTAATAAGATACCTCGTTTTTCCTTGCTCCCCAACCATACAAATTTGAAATTGATCCTCATGAGTTTATCACGAATCCCTTTCAGAATAAGAGTCAACATCATCCAATATACATGTATAGCTTCAAGTACATATTTTACCAATACAAGCTTACCATCTCTTGACAACCAATGATTACACCAGACAATTAACCTCTTTTCAACCTTTGCAATCAACCAATCCCAATATCTCTTACTTTAGTAACTAGGTTTTAAGTAAAAACATAAATACTTCAAGCTGTTTTGAAACTCAAGCTATTGAAAAGGAAATAGCTAAGTGAAAAAATTGACATTTTCATCACTTACACCTGAAAAAGAAATGGTAGACTTCCCTGTATTAATCATCTTTCTCATTATTGTACAATACAGATCAAGGACCCCCCCAAACTTGACGACATCTCTCCTTGTATTATCATAGAACAATAATATATCATTTACAAATAAAAAATGAGATATATTCATGTACCTACCGATTCTAATGCCCTTCAAGGAACATGTTATTTTTGCTTCAGTTGAAGCCCTACTGAGCCCTTCAACAACAATTAGAAAGATCAAAGGAGATAGAGGGCATCCTTACCTTAGCCCTCTTCATAGCCCAAAGAAAGCTCAAGCAAAACCGTTTATCAATATGGAGAAAGATAGATACAATTTAAATGCAACTCATGACCCAGTTCACAAATTGCACACAGAACCCCAAATGAATCAGCATTAGCCTCAAATATAATCAACTAACCCTATCATAAGCTTTTGATAAATAAATTTAAGTCGCCATTGTAGACATATTCTTTGTTTTTATATAATGTAAACCTTCTTGAGCCACCCTTATTTCCTCGTGAATTTGTCTACCAGATAAAAAACCAAATTGTTCATATGTAATTGAGTTATATAACAAACTCTTCATCCTCATATCTACGATCTTTACAATAATTCTGTAAACACAATTACATAAAGAAATTGATTTGAATTTCTCAAAAGATGTGGGATTGTCAAATTTTGAAATAAGTGCAATAAAAGTAGCATTAAAGGTAGCCAACATCCTTCCCTTAACTCCAATTTCATTTATAACCCTTAGTAAATCTTCCTTGATAACTTCATAAAAACCTAAGAAGAATTCAACAAGCCAACCATTGGGACTAGGACATTTTTCCTTTTTGAAGCTACAAAGAATCACTTCCAATTCATCCTTAGTAACCTCTTCCAACATCTCCAATTATCCTCTTCAAATACATATCTAGGAAAGTAAGTTGTCATTTGAACAACCTCTGTTATAGGGACATGCTTTTTTTTTTTCTATAAATCTCTCCAAAATGATCTACCCTTGCTTAAAAGATGTCCTTGAAGTTTGCCACATTATCCCCATTATTTCTTTTAATTTTTCAGATAGAAGTAACATTTTTATATGATTTGAAAATTAATGAAAACACTTAGTATTTTCATCACCCTTTGCAAGCCATAAGGCTATGCTTTTCTAGCCTCCGAGCAACGTCCTTTTCCTCTAATAACTTCATCTTCTTATGCTCCAATATACATACCTCCAACTTGTATTATTATGAGGGAAAGACTATTATTTCTTGATTGTATCTACTGTCCAATTGAGCCTCCAACAAGACTATTTCCTAGGAATCTTTTAACCTTTTCTCATGTGCCCATCCCACAACTACTTGCTTAATTTTTTTTTTTATATTTTGCAAATTGTATAGTTGTAGATTTATTTTTGGACCCATCATAAGGAGATCGGTTCTCCTTTAAAATTTTGACAAAATATTCTTCCCCAACCCATGAAGGAGTAAACTTGAAATGGTTAGGAGGTTTCCTCCCTAATCTTTCCATTTCCAAAAATGTTGGAAAATGATTAGACTCACCCCCAAATCCAACCCACTACTTAATATGAATTCGATTATTTATAAATCTCTTTGACAACAAAAATCTATCCAACCTCTAAGCAACCCTATCGTTACCCACCCTCTTATTCCTCCAAGTTGGACTACCTATGCAACCCACAATCCTCTAGCCTTTGATAATAAAAAAAATCAATGAGAAGGTCTACCTAGGCAACAAGACTCCATATTTTAGCTCTACCCAAGGAGAAATTTAAATCTCCTCCCAATATAATATTCCTCTGATCCATAATGCCCATACTAAATAACTTTTCCCAGTAATCCACCCTATCACTGCATGGCCCATATATATTAATAACCATGAACTCCTTACCCATCTCATGAGAGTAGCAAACAATACTTAAACCTAAATAAATAGACAAGGAGATAGTGCAAAGCAAAGACCTAGACTTCTGCCCAATTATGACACCACGTGATTGAACCCTAACATCAATAAAAGAAAAATCCCATCCCACAAACATTCGACCCAAATCATTTGTTAATTTGTCACCATCACCCATCATTTCTTGCAACATGATAATGCTCTACTTATTAACTTACACAGTTTTTTTCACATCAAGCTTTTTTGAGGAACTACCCAAAACTTTATAGTTTATTGAAAGCCAAATCATGGAGCACCCTTGGAAGGCGGATCAATTTCTCCAAGATCTCCTAATATAGAGGATTGTTTTCCCATCAATACTTCGTAAATTCCTTCTCTTGTGCTATAGATAGATATGACTTCCTTCCTTTGCTTGAACTTTTAACCTCCTCCCCCAAATTCATTGTCAAACCTATGCTAATTCTCCCTCCTCCAATCTTAGATAATACTTTCCTAGCTCTTAAATTATATCTTGGACCATCGAATGAGCAAATGATAACCTCTATTCTGACCAAATGATCCTCTTTAAAACGTTCATTTCCCACATTTCTAGAACTAAGATCAGACCGTACCCTACCCCCAATAACATTCAAAGAACCAATAGACTTCTAAGTAGCCTCCCAACCTCCCAACCCCCCAAGCCATGAACATGAGAGTTACATAAACATAACAAACCCGACATATTGAAATCACATCTAGCTAAGAAACCCAAGTCAAAACCCTTGTCAATGGAAAGAGCCAAATTTAAAAGGGCTAGATTGTTAAATGACCTAACAAATTCCACCAATGGAAGCTCTAGTTCCTTGAGAACTTTAGCATCTTGTCCATGCACTTAAAAAAAATTAGGCCACTAGCCAAGCCACCATGACCAAACTCCTCCAACCTAACCAAAATAGGTTGTTCAAAATTATCAATGAGTAATACCTACTCTAAAGAAGTCACTAGATCATCAACCTGTGGGTTGTCCATCCCGACATCTTTAACAAGAGAATTCAAATTCGACATTGAATTATCAACCTTACCATGATTCTTCTGAACCCAAATCTTCTTATTAAAGGGAAAACCACAATCTACAATAGTATGGCCATGCATATGGCATCTGAGGCATTGAAACAATAATCCATAATAGTCCAATGTCTAAACACAAGAGAAAGAACCCTTTTCAAGAACAATTTTAGCAACCAAACCATATCTTAAGTCTAAACCCACCAAAATCCTTGCTATAGACATATTTCTAGAATCCAAGTAACTCATATCTGCCTCAATAAAATGACTAAGGGTGTCTCAATATCTTTAAACATCTCATTAGACCAAAATTCAATTGGAAGCCTTGATAACTTCACCCAAATCGACATACAATTAGCCCTTTTAGACCTTGAATCAAATGAAGGAGACCATCTCTAAATGGACAGAGGAGTTGAATCCCACTTTCAAGACAAATCTAACATCTTATCCACATATTTTGAAGTGCTAAATAAAAATGCCATCCGACCCCTTGAGAGTAAATACAACTTTGGGATATACCCTAATTTAGATTCCCATTCTACCTTTCCAAGCTTGGATATTCTTCTTAAAACGTCTCCCATGTATTTTTCCAACTAGGGTCTACATAGCCATGCCCACAACTTCACTCATCTTGTTATCCTCCCCAAAAACAAGCTTAATGGGAGAACTTGTTTGTTTAATTTAATTCTTTCTCCTCTTCCTAGCAGAGCCCTCTCCTAACTTCAATTGAATCTTATTAATCCCACCACCATCTAGACTATCCTTTACTTTCTCCCCCAAACCTTCCAAATCCTCTCTATTACTTCCACAAAAATCTATTGGGTGCTTCCTCACACCAAATACAACTAATTTCAGGAGAGTTCGCTACCCCACCTAAAAACACCATTGGATTCTTAGATGAATTCCCCTTAAAAATGTGGTCCAAAAGATGATAGTTTTCAAACACATCAAAGTGTATTTCACTGCGTTACCACCTAAACTAGCATCCAGGTGGAAATCCCAACCATAGATGCCAACCTAGGGTAACAGATGGGAGTTGTGTCATTGTCACCTCAACACAATTTTTCTCTTCACTTTTGGTCGGTTCTCAAAGGCCAAGCGAGGTATCCCTTGATATACAATCTATTATTAAGAGAGAGCTTAAGTAAACCTTGATTATGATTTTATCAATGAGAACAAAGATTTGCTTTAATGAAATATAAATGAATCCCACAAAATATATATAACATGTAGAGTTAAGGATTCCACCAAATTAGTGATCCAATGCTTTAAGATAAGATTCCAAGATAAGAGCATAAACCATAATGATCCACTTAGGTATTTTTTATGAGTTAAAAAACTTAGTGGATTGGTACCAAATCTGATTTATAAAGTACGCAATAAGCATATTTCAAATTTGCAATATGTTGATTAACATCCCAAGGTAATAACAACTTAGAACAAGTAAACTAGAAATAGAAACAACTCTACGCTGAATTGAACCACGAGAGATGTAATCGTTTAACACAAGTTGACCTTAGATGATATGATTTTAAGAGAAAATCGATTGTGTACTAAATAGAGGGCAAGTCAAAGGTGGAACTTGGATTGTCCTTACCTCCAAATATGTTTTATGAGTGAGTTTATGCAAAATTCCAGATTTGAGATTTAGAGAAATATCAACCCAAGAAGATAGATTATAAACTCTTAAAACAAAATGTATTGGTTTGCGAGTTAGGGTTTTATGATATTCATTGAAGTAACAACTCAACTTGCTTTGAAACGAGTCCAAAATAATTAAATCAATGCAAAACAAGAAGAGCTTGAATCAAAGGCTAAATTCACCTTAGGGTTTAGCAAAAATTTGCTTAGAATTTACCATATATATCCTTAAGTGAGATGTATGCAATTAAAAGCAACTCAAGGATGATTCACAACTAGAAAAGAAGATGAAACTTGACTATAACCTTGTAGCTTATGAAATTGGTGCTAAGTCTATGCTTGATATTCTTTAGAGGCATTAAACATAGACTTAGGGTTTGTGTAAATCTGATTTTAATTCCTTTCTATGCAATTTCAAGATTTATTTGAATAATGAAAACAACCCAAAAAATAAGTAATAAACTTTAGATAGCAAATCTAGGGGCTAATTTGGGACTTGGGGTTTTAAGATATAAAATTTATGATCAAACCCTAATATAGGCTAGTCTAGAAAACAAAATATGAAATGAACTTAATGCTAGACTGGGAAAGAAATCTAAACTAATAGTTTTCAATATTTTCCTTGGATTTCTTTATGAACAAAAAGGGAAAGGGATTTTGGTATTTTGTAACTTTTGGAGGTTGATAGCGGCAGCAGGTGTTGGGGGGATAATTTGTAATCCCGAAGGACATACAATCATTTATGCATGGGGTTTGAGTATAATGACAAATAACGAGGCAGAGGCTTGTGCCCTCTTCGAAGGGATCATGTTGGATCTTTCGACTGGGGTTCAAAGGATAACAATATGTGAAGATTCTATGACGATAATCATGGTTGTTGTCAATAAGAATGTTGTTGGAGGTAATGTTTACGCTGGTGTCATAACATAGATCCTTCCTCTCCTAAACAACTTTGAATATTACTCCCTTTATCATATAAAAAGAGAGCTAAATTCGGTTGCTAATAAAAAATCCAAGGAGGGAACTAACCTAAGGAAAGGGAAAATTAAGGTTAATGGGAGTATTAAACTCCTCTCCATCCCTTAATTGAATATGGATTGGGTTTTAATGTCATTGGAAGGCCGATGACACAGGGGTTTTAATGATCCCAACCTTGCACAATTCAAAGGACAATGAATTGAACCAGGTATTCACTCCAACGCGTGTGGGTTTGCTCTTCCAGACCTTGACGTGATGGGCATGGTAACTTATTTCAAGAATTTTTGTGAGGTTTCTCAATCCATCTAGCTTTAAATTGATGGTTGTTTTCTTTTGTTACCGAGCAAGTTCATGTTCCATACTATCATTCTGGTAGGTTCTCATCACCAAATTTACAATGTATTGGATCATTTCAGACCTTTTGCTTTTGATTTAGGGGATAGTTTTTCTTTTAATAAGATTGGGGTTTGACCTATTCACATGGTCTTTGGATGGGAGTTGGTTAAAACTTGTTCTGGGTCCCCTCACCATTCTCTCCTTTGTGAGTTTTCTGACCTCTCTTTGGGTTGTCTTCCTCTCCTTTATTGGTTTCGAGTTGAGTCTGATTCCTTTTTCCTCGACTAGATTTTGGTTTTTTGGCCTTACTCTCTGGTCTGTTGGCTCTCTTGTCTTGTGCCATGAAAGTATAACATGTTTTCAATGGGGCATTCAATTATGTGCTTGGGGTTCGACTTGCTCATTTAGATTCTGGTTGGAAGTTGGTTTGTGGGCACTGTCTTGAGCCTCGAAAGTATAAACCTTTTTCCAGTAGTGCTATTAGTTCAGTGCTTAGGGTTAGACCTGCTCATTTAGTTTCTAGTTGGGAGTTAGGTAATTCTTGTAGTGATTCTAAGTCTTTTGGGTCTTCTCTTAACTCTCTCATTTGTGAGTTTGTTGGCCCCTCTTGTTTTCCTCTCTCCTTATGGTATCAGGCTGAGATATACAACGGTGGCATCAATCTTGGGCAGGCTTTGGGGACAGCGTGGGATGCTCCCACTTTTTTGGAAATATTATAGGGTATATATTCGTTCATAGACAATCCAATGCACATGAATTTTACTTTTCGTAAGGCTTTTTTGGGGCCCCTTCCTTTTAGGTGGTGGTTTTATTACAGGTCTTTTTGGGGTATTAACCTCACAAATTACAATCAACGTTCCTTCAATAGTTCAGGGGTTTTATTGCTCATCATGGATCCATCCTGGTGTAATACAAAGTGCATCCTACGTAAGAATGAAGACATGGCTGAAGGTAGCAGACTAAATTTCAATCAATTTGACAGCAAGGTAAGTGGTTGTGAACATATAATTATAACCCTGCTTCAACGAGTTGAAACCTTAGAACAAGAAAGAAAAAGAATCAACACCCTTGAGAAAACTGTATTGATTCTCTTGCAACATGTGGACACTTTGGAGCATGAATTCTAGTAGCTCAGAGTCATAACAATGCTCCAACAATCCAATTCAAGTTCAAACAATCAACTTGTTGTAGATCCCCAGACAAAGAATCTAGAAGAGACAAAGGGAGACAGAGAAATGGTTCCAATGGAAACAAAGATAATGAACCCAACCATGTTGAATTCTAGGAAACACCTAACAATGAATCTGTTGTTTAAAATATGTATTTTCAATGCATCTTTTTGCTTGGTCAATTTGTCAAAGTATATAACAACAAGTCTACTCGAATGTAGAAGGAGGTGTCTAGACTTTTTTATGTTAGATCAGTAGCAGAGGACTCAAACAAACTTGAGCCAATTTTTGTATCTATTTTGACCGTTGTTTTTCTTTGGCTCAACTTCCTTTACATATAAAATATCTTCAATTTCTTAAAAAAAAAAAAGAACAAGATTTGGAAGTTGATGGGAGAAAACAACTGCCTTACCCAATAAGGGCTTATGAGGTCAAGAAGAAAACCTCTCCTCAAAATTGATCTATTTTAACTAAGGATTATGATGAGGAGACTAAGGCCAATGAATCAATAGTCTCCTATCTAATCAATGTAAATAATGAAGACCAAGACCCTATAAGAAGGGATCCTCAAGGGAGCACCTTCACCAACAAAATCAACTATATCTTGATAAATGTATTCAATACACTTGCTAGGGTTCCTATGTGGATAGACAAAGCAATGAATTAAATAAATACCAAATTGTTATAACCCTAAATTGCACCATACATGCTTACCTGGCATCAGGCCATCTCAGATCCCTTCTTTGCCAAAACATTGTTGAACAACTATTTAAAAAACCTCTTTTATAAGGGGCCACACGCCCTACTCTATTACTGTACGTGTGTACACGCTAGCTGACCTAAAACAGTTCGTGTGGACCGACAAAAGCACGAAAAAAGGAAAGTTGTCGATGGAACGCACAACTCTGGGTGAGTTAACTGAAACTCTCGGCCATGCATGGCCGAGGGTTCGTCCAAATACCTAGCTTCTTATAGCCTATAAAAGAAGGGCTAGGGGTCCCATTTGGAAGAGGGAAAAAATAGCAAAGAAACTCTGCCCATTTTCATATTCCCATTGTCCCAACCCTTTAGCCATCCTTGTGCCAGAAGAGATACTAAGCAAATAAGTTGGAGGACAATTGAAGAGGAGCCCAGGATCAGGTTCACGAAGCGGTGGTCAGTCTCGACTTTTTGTAAGTTGACTCATTCAAAGTAATAAAGAAAATGATTTTCCCGTCCCAATTCATAAGTTATTCATAGTTTGTTAAGTACATGTTTGAATCTCTAACCCGTTAGTCTATAGGTAGGATGCATGTGTAGTTGTTGCTTGTCTTGTATGCAGGTCAGCTTTGGAAGGAGAACTGTGAACAAGTAATCAAGTGCGACAAGAGATCGACATCGAACGCCTGGAACAAGGTAGGTTGATCTGGCCATGTATTTACTAAAAGGAAATGGGATTTAAGTCTGGGGACGAAGGTAGAAAGTAGATTTTTTCTCGGTCATATCTGCATGCAAAGTATAACCCTATTTGCTAGTCCGTAAGGATATTTCCCTCACAACAGAATTGGCGACCATACTAGGGAAGTCTCTAGGGTTCCTAGGAATTTTATTTGTTTTTGGGTAGTTTAAAAGATCGATTTTTCTTGCCTGTTTTTTTTTTTAGTTTCTACAAAGTCTGAGCTAGCAGAGAGTCTAGTTTACCATACCAGCTTTCTCTGTTATTTGCTTGACTGTGATTGTCGGGACCCACAAAGGTACACATGGCCTGCATAAGGTCTGCACGTGTGTACCCACACCCTACTCTCTTGCAGCCCGTGTGTGAATGCTAGCTGAAGAAGTAGCAGTAGCGTGTAGAGTCCATAGAATTTTTGAGGTAGTCATCCTCTTCCCTGTTAGAATCAAACATTCTCAGGGGTTTTCTGGGATTCTTTCTAAGTCTTGGTTGTTTGCAGTCTTGTCTCAGATTGGTTTGTTTTACAATTTTTTTTTCCTTACATTGTTTGCTTTTTCTATTAAAAAGAGTGTCCAAGCCTTCAAGGGATCCCGATTATCAATATCAGTGGTCTCTGCCTGGTTTGGGTTGTCTTTTTTAATTTTTTCTCAGAGTTTAGAGATACACACGGCATGTACAAGGTCAGCCCACGTGTACACGCCCTCTGTATCTATACAACTCGCGTTCACATGCTTGTTGTTGGATTATCAGTAGCGTGCTTGTGCAAGATAGCTTTTGTTGGGGGTAAGGCAATCATCCTTTCCCTTGATGAGAATTATACCTCTCAAGTGTTTGAATCTATGTCTTAACAATCAATAGTTTAGGATTAATCTTACCCTTAGCTTGCTTTTTCTCATTTAAAAGTTGTCATAAAAAAGATTTTTTTAGGGTTTTTAGACAAGTGTGAGAGTCATTTTTTAAGTTGCTAGTGTGTGATTTGTTGAAGTGATTCTTTGCAATCTACGATTAGGCCATAATTGTTTTTCTTGGTTTTTACTAGTTGGTATTTTCCCTTTTTTCTTTATCAACATTTAAATAAAATAAATAAAAAATCTCTTTCATTTTCTTGTTTGGTTGAAGAGTGTGTTTCTGCATTATTAGCCAGGGAAAAGTCGTTTATTTCATAAGTTTTTGTAGTTTACTTAGATCATAAGTAGCTTGTAGTCAAGTGAAATTTCTTTTGAATTTGCNAAAAATCTCTTTCATTTTCTTGTTTGGTTGAAGAGTGTGTTTCTGCATTATTAGCCAGGGAAAAGTCGTTTATTTCATAAGTTTTTGTAGTTTACTTAGATCATAAGTAGCTTGTAGTCAAGTGAAATTTCTTTTGAATTTGCTGTCCAAAATCTTAGAAAATTAAAAAAATATATATCTTTTGAAAAGTTGTTGAAATTTTGCATTAAGTAAAAGTTTTTGTTTCCAGCTTTTTTTTTATTCATTTTTGCTTTCGTCTTTTACACATCATCAGTTTCACTTTCATACTCCTTGACATAAGACAAAGCCATAAAATTAACGCTAAATCTAAAATTTATTAGAATTTTTTGTTTGTAGGGTTAACCAACTAGTTCAGGATTAGGGCCTTGGATTAGGTTGGAGAGGAAACTCTTCAAGGCCATTCAAAATCAAACATTGGAGTCTGAGTTAGGGAGTGTCTAAGTCCAGTATCGTGAAAGTTATTCGGGACCCCCCTCTAACACAGGGGATAAACACGAGGTCACATGTGGAAAGGTAGCAGAGATAACCCCTCCAAAGCTGGACCAATCATAGTGGAGAACACATATAGAGGGCTTGTTTTGAGATTCCGTCGATTGCATTTGCCACGGGGCTTCGTGGGTCTCGAATCCGTTCGAGGTCCTCAGTTGTCTTCCAGACCACTTGCTTTTGATACCCTTGATAGGTTTTGGGCTCGATACCCTACTCATTGTGGTCTACCGGACTTTCGACTATACCTGCCTGGTGACTGTTCGCGCGCTGGCAACCTAGTTGCCTATCTTTTTAGGGACATACACAGGTGACTGCGGGGGTATACTGCGGTCCCTAGGATAGACATTGGGCCATGCTTTGCAGAGTATACCTGGAGGGTGCTTCCATGTTCGAGTTGCACTTGCACCGGTAAGTTGCTCTAGTGTTGGTTGTTGTAACTGTTCTTCCAATTAATTTAGTGTTTGCCTGTCTTATCTTCTAGGGACTTTTTAGTGTGTGTTACTTTTGAACGTTTAGACTACCCTAGAGTGTCTTTGATCTTCTCACATAGTGGAGGATCACGAGCTCCACTGGTCATGAAGGCTTCTTGGCCTGCCACCGGTTACACTGGAGCCACCCCCGTCACCATTAAGGTGCAAGCTAGACCAACAAGGGTCTTTTGAAGCGACCGGGTTACAAGCAATTGTGCCTGACCAACATCCAGAGGAATCAACCATTTTGGACCTTGCAGCGAATGCTCTTGGCCCAGTTGAAACCCCAACCACTGATTTCTTGGCATATTTCATCGTACCAATCCAATTTTATGAGCGCCAGACAGTGTTGCACACAACAATGGAAACAAATGTTGTTACTCCTTCTGGGAATTCTTCAATTCCCACTACGATTGTCACCACAGGAGAGTTTTCACCTCCTAACCCACCATCACCAATCCAAGCCACCATGGACTTGACCACTTCTACATCGCATAGTGGTCTGATCCCATCTTTGGCGGCGACTACAACCCCTTTCACACCAAGTGCGACATGCCCTCCATTCTCATACGGGATGCCTAGTTCGGGTACAAGTCTTGTACTTTCCTACTCCACTTTACAGACTTCAGGTTTAGGGGCAGGGAGCTCTAGCGCTCCTTTGCAAGGTCATATGGGGGGCACTCTTGCTCCTTTTAATTCTTTCCCTTAATAAGGAGGTCATATCCCTCCTTCATCCCCTTCACTCGGTGGCTCGCATCAGCAATTCGTCGGGCAACCTACATACCATAGTTTATTTGGAGATGGGGAGTCAAGGACCACCTTCACATAATATGTCGATAGGTTCAACACTGTTTTCTTTGGCTGGAACATTTGGTAAAAACGCCTTCTCGTCAACCGCCTTTCTGAATGGGGGTAATCCCAGTTTTGGACAATCTATTCCCGTGCAGGCTACTATTCCTACATAGGGGTCAAACCCAGAAACTTCTTCCGCATCAAGGCCTTGAAATTTTGGGCAGGGATCCGTTCCCTCGTCCAGAATGTCGATCTAGGGTAATTCTTCCCACAATCAATGGAACCCCAAACAAACTACTATGCCTATCCCCATGGGAACGACATGGGACAACCCTTCCTAGAGTCCTTCGAATATAATGCATGCCCAACCATCTATGTCCTATTTGGGAAATCAGTCGATGATGTCTTCACATATGAAAAATCCATACGCTGGCCAGGGCCATGGTTTCTACCAGAATCCGGGACAACAGCCAAACTTTTCCTGGCAACCTGGTGCCAGTCAAACTCCAGGCCCCTTTTTCCCAGGTTATCACCAACAACCCAAACTACCATTCCTGGCAACTGTGCACTTGCAAGATTTTACAAGGTTGTTGAATGACCCTATTTGTCACGATCTGCATTGGCCTCCTATGTCGATGAAGTTGTCTTCGGACATTCCAAAGTTCGAAGCCAAGCCTAACAAAGATCTAGGATATCATGTGACTACCTTCCACCTTTGGTGCTCATCTAACTCGTTGAAAGATGAATCTGTACAGTTGTGATTGTTTCAACGTACTCTCATTGGGAGTGCCGCGAAATGGTACATTGAGATCGATCGCTCAAGATACTCTTCCTTCAGTGAGCTGGCAATGGCTTTCCTAAACCATTTCCAGTTACCTGTGAGATACGACACTGGCACAGAGCTGCTAGCCAATTTCGAACAGACGACAACGGACCATATCTCTGATCACATCCGAGAATGGAGACACCGGAAGAGTCTAATTAAGGTGCCAGTCCCACCAACATTCATGCTTGAGTGGTTCCTTAAGTCTTTGGTCCCATAGTTATCCAAAGACGTCGCAACGTCGGGAGTATTCTCCGAAGAAGACGCCATCATGAGAGCTCAACAATTTGAGCTCATATATTCTCAGTTTAGTTTATTATACAACATCTTGCTAGATGCGCCATGCTCAATACCGGATAAAACTAGACAGAGAGCTGGACCACATGCCGATGGTATTGTTGGTTCAGCACAAACAAAGCCCATTGAGCATTTGACGAAGCAGTTGCAGCAGTTATCTATACAAAACACAACGACCAGCCAAACTACTACTTTGGTTGCTCCCCCCTACAAAAACGTCAGAGGTACACATAGTACAATCGACTAACCCAAAGTCCACCTAGCAGCCTAAAGGAAAGAAAAAACAACGAAAGAAGGGTATGGGGGATAAAAAACCTACCGATAATGTTGGCGGGGACAACACTGAGAAACGGAAGGCGAGGTATCCATGCAACTTGTGCGTGGAAGACCACCCGACCCATCTATGTCCTTGACTTGCAGAGGCCCAAAAGTGTGTAACGTAGCAACAACAAGCTGTGTTGACCAATCCTTTTCAACATGGGAAAAATCTAACCCAAGCCTCTACAAGCATAGAAGGGGGCAACCAAGACCCCTCTCCACCTATGAACAACCCCGCATCTGCGAACGTATATATGGTGAGGGGTGATGCTTTTATATCGACTAGAGCGCATGACTATAGTAAACCAAGTACTTCTGAGAAGGGTAAAGAAGATGAACTCCCATCTCTTCCTCTATAGACTGAGAAGACGTTGGGCGAAACAATGACACACATTCCCAAAGGCGCATTCAAAAAATATTCTCATAACCCAAACGCAAGGGCCGCCCAAAACTACTTTGTGGTGGAAGATTTATCACAAACCCCTTGCGCGATGTCCACTTTGGAGGTCCTCCAAAGCTGCCCTTTCTAGAGGAAAGCCTTGTTAACCACTTTAGTATCTACCGAGACTTGTAATCCGGGTACAATCATGCTGGATACAACCAACTTAAAACCTCGTTTACCTTACCACGTCACGTTTCAGATAGTAGTGGCTTATCCCATGAAAATTTTTACTCAGAATATCTTCCGCACGGTGGTTGATGAGGGCGCCTCGACATGTGTTATGTCGTTGGCATGTTGGAAGGCTATTGGCCAACCCGTTTTGTCCCCGTCACCTACTTTCCTCATCGCTTTCGATGGTCATTCGTTCTGACCACATGGTATCGTCCCTTCTTTCCCCGTGCATTTAGGAGGGAAGACCGTGTGTGTCGAAGTAGAGGTAGTTGATGCTCCCCTCGACTATAACCTCTTGTTAGGAAGGAGTTGGACTTATGCCATGCAAGCGGTGGTTGCTACAGTTTTTTGGGTCTTATTGTTTCCACACGAAGGCCGGATAGTGACCATCGATCAATTGTCCTTCTCTAGACCCGACCTTGCTTTGGGGGCATCCACGGTCTCGATGATTGATAATCCTCAACCAGGTGTTGTCAACGTAGGGGTTGGTTTGTGCCCATCTTTGATGGGTACCTTCAATTACCTGCCCCCTCAAGGCGATATCAAGTTTATATCAAATCACCATAAGGTTGAGATTTTTCAAGTTTCGTCGTTCCGCACGACTTACTTCGACGATCCGTGGACACTTCCTTCCCCATCGACCACGATGGATGGGACATGACACCTGGGCATGTCCATGCCCTTATCCACAGCTGAAGTAGCGTACTCTTTAGTCCAACAAACTTCATCCCACACTGATCCAGCTCCTGCAAAAGAGTTAGATCCACCTCTAGAGCCGGTTTGGGCTCAGGTTTATCTCATTCACACCGATTCATTGGACTTAGTCTTGCCCTCTGATGAAGCAATAATTGAAACAATGACTAGTCCGGATAAACCCTGGGAAGATCTTCATCATAGATCATACTTCCTCCCAGAGTTAAGTCGAATTGAAGCGAGAGAATTCACCATGACTATGACGGGAGATCGCTCTTGTCCTATTAATCCCTTAGCTACACACGATGTTTATGCTGAGGGTAATATGACAACTATCGCTGAAACCTTACTGATCAATATCTCCTAAAACCTAGGCATCGTGAAGAATGTCTTCGTTGGAGTGGACTGCTCCCCTGAAGAGATTCAAATCTACACATATCTTTTCAAAGAATTCTATGACATTTTTTTCTGGTCTTATGAGGAAATGCCAGGCATCGATCCAAAAATAGTTGAACATGAAATCACAACGTATCCTGATGCCAAGCCGGTTCGACAGAAGCTTCATCCAGTTAATCCTAAGAAAGCAACAACCATTAAGGTTGAGGTTGAGAAATTGCTAAAATCTGGGTTTATCTATCCTATCCATTTGACCCAATGGGTGTCAAACCCCGTGTCGGTCAATAAAAAACAAGGCACGATTCGTGTATGTACCGACTTCCATGATTTGAACAAGGCATGTCCCAAAGATAATTTTCCCACACCGTTCATCGACCAGATCATTGATGAATGTGTGGGTTGTGAATCCTTTTCTTTCATGGACGATTTTTTGGGATATAACCAAATCCAAATCAAACCTGAAGACCAACACAAAATGGCATTCATCTGCCCATGGGGTACATTCGCATATCGTAAAATGCCTTTTGGTCTAAAAAATGTTGGAGCCACCTTTCAGCGGGCCATGTCTTTTGCTTTCCATGACCTCAAGCATATAGTCGAGGCCTATCTAGATGATTTAGCATCGCGATCTTGCAAGAGAACGAATCATCCCACACACCTCTGACTTATCTTCGAACGTTGTCGCTACTTTCAGATTTGCTTGAATCCAAACAAGTGCAGCTTTTGCGTAACGTCATGACGATTGTTAGGTTTCATAGTGTCAACACCAAGGATCATGGTCGATCCTCTCAAGGTTGAGGCAATAATTTAGTTGCCCTCCCCCATGCACAATCCTTCAACTTCATAGTCTACAAGGGAAGGCGAACTTTTTACGACGCTTCATCGCCAACTATGCCGAAATCACCAAGGGATTTATGCGCTTACTGAAGAAAGATGTTCCCTTTTACTAGGATTATGCAGCTCAATGCTCTTTCGATGCATTGAAACATGCCCTCACAACTGCCCCTCTGCTCTGGCCACCTAACTATAACAAGGATTTCTTATTATATCTAGTTGCAGCAGAATCAACCATTGGCATGGTTTTAGTTCATGAAGATGACTTGTTCTCTGAATATGTGATCTATTACCTGAGCCGAGGCCTTGTAGGACCAGAACTTAATTATTCTCACATTGAAAAACTTGTGTTGGCAGCAATTCATGCTATTCAACGGTTTCGTCATTATGTTATGTTTCGCAAGACCACCGTCATTGTTGTTGTGAATCCATTCTAGTACATGTTGATACGACGGGTAATAGGCGGAAAAATTAGTAGATGGATAGTCATCCTCCAAGAGTTTGACTTAGACTTCGTTTCAGTAAAGTCCAAAAAGTCACTGGTCTTTGTAGAACTTATTTCGGAACTTCCGGTTGAGTCAGGTGACATTGTGCCTGAAGAATTGCCTATCCGGGGAGATATGTTTTTGATCACATCTTCAGATCCTTGGTATGGAGATATACTTATCTATCTCCAAACTTTGAAGTGCCCCACCACTGATTCTCGCGATGAGCATCGACGCATACGCTATCAGGTTAAGAATTATCTCATAATCGATGATACATTGTATTAGAGAGGTATAGACTACATCCTACGCCGATGTCTCACTCATGAGGAAGCAGTTATCGTGCTTAATCATTGTCATACCGGAGCTTGTGACGGTCGTTTGTCTGGGTTGGAAACAACCCAAAATATTCTACGAGCAGGTTACTTCTGGCTGACACTTATCAAAGATTGTATCGAATCGGTCAAGAAGTGTCATCCGTGCCAAATCTTCTCTTGGAAGATGAGGGCACATCCCGCTCCCATGTTTCCTATCATCACAGTTGGTCCCTTCACCAAATGGGGGATTGATTACACTACTTGCAACCCTCCTTCAGCAAGGGGGCACCGCTATATCATCATAGATGTAGACTACTTCACAAAGTGGTTCGAAGCTATGCCAACGTTTAAAGATGATGGAGAGACTGCAACTCTCTTTTTATTCAATCAGATAATAGCAAGGTTCGACGTCTCGAGGGATATTGTCACTGACCATGGCAATCACTTTCAGAACCAGATGATGACCAAGTTAACATCAAATCTTGGGTTACGATAAGAACATTCATCACCCTACTACCCCCAAGCAAATGGGCAGGTGGAAGCTGTAAACAAAACTCTTAAGACTATCCTACAACGAACTATCAACTTAGCCAAGTCAAATTGGCATTTGATGTTATACTCGACATTACGGGCTTACCGAACATCTGTTAAGACTGCAACCAGTTTCTCACCTTTTCAACTCGTTTACAGGCTGGAGGCAGTCTTGCCCATCGAATGTCAGATCCCATCTCTAAAGTTGGCAGTAAAATTATTGCCAGACACTTCTCCACTTGAAGAACGGTTAGTATACCTTGAGCAGCTCAATGAGCAGCGTCGTGATGCGGCCCTGACCAACAAGGATCATAAACATAAGGTCAATTGTCAGTATGATAGGTCCATTCATCCTCGGATTTTCTCTGAAGGAGACCTTGTCCTGGTCTATGACCAAGATAAGGATCCCCTAGGGGCAGGAAAATTCAAACCCATGTGGTTCGAACCTTTCATCATAAAAGAGGTTTTAAAAAAGGGCGCTTATTGTCTTGTTGACTTTGAAGGGAATGCTTTGGCGGAGCCTAGAAATGGGCTCTACCTCAAGAAGTATTACTCATAGGCAAGTCACTACAGGTAACTTTTTGTAACATATGTATAGTCTTTGGACTATTACTTTTTTAGTTTCTTTTAGTATTATGGACGTGTCGTTGACATTATCTTTCGTCACTGTGGCAGATGTCAAGTGATTCCGAAGTGTTCATTGGGTATGCAGACGGTGCTATTCGACACACTCAGAGGCTTGCCTCCGCAGCTTGGGTAATCTTTACACCTCAAGGCGAGTTGTTATCTTCCGGAGGGATATGCTTAGGTGACACCACAAATAATGTTGCCGAGTATAGCGCAGTTATTGAGTTGCTTCATAACGCTTTGTCATTGGGTATCTCTCATCTCTGGGTATATCTCGATGCTCAACTGGTTGTGTCTCAATTAAATAGAGTGTACCGGGTTCATGATCCAACTTTACACCGACGATTCCTTAGGGTACGTCTCTTAGAACAAAACTTTGATTATATTACATATTTTCATGTTCCTAGGAGATTAAACCAAGTTACAGGTACTCTAGCTAATCAAATTTTAGATTGGCATCTTGCACAGATATGAAAGAACATTGACATAAGCATGTAAATACGTTTTTGCACACATGATCCACAAGACACAAAAGACCAAAAAACCATATATAATATCATAAAGTAACCAGAGTACATGGATGAACGCAAGCGCCTCAAAAATTAACCGATAACGAGTCACATGACTTATGCCCTCAAAAAATATATACAAGTAGTGCTCATGGCATATCAAAATGTCTAGCTAAAGTCAGGGCCTGTGGGTCCTGTTATACTGGTCCATAGCATTGGCTAAACGTCGAAACAACTGGACCCACGTCCGTGGTGCCCCCACTACATGAGCCTGCATAGATGGTGGCAGGTCCTCAATCTCTGCCATCGGGACCGTGCGGGTGAGCGCAGTAAAGTTACGGTCAACCCGTCTCAATACCCTCTCAGCCTCCCCAGCTGGAAGATCTCCTGCTACTGCTGGTCCCCCTGCGACGGTAGGTGCGGCCCCTGGCCGAGGACGATGCCTGTTCCTCGCATAGTAAACGGGTCACACTGGTCCCACATCTGCACACAATGAACACATATCCGTCAAATACTCTGGCATAACAAAAAAATTATATATATATATATATATATATATAACAAAACAACATAAAAATTACATATACAAAAAAAAAACTACAAAGGTGGAGACTTACCCACCTCCCGTCGCTCCTCACCAGGAGGTACTGGTATCTCCGGGTCTCTCAAAAAATCAATCCCGGCATAGGGGTAGTCCTCTATGATTGGGATCTGTCGTGATAGCCATGCAAAAAAGTCATCATCGAAGGACTCATTGGTCCTTCCACCACCCTGTCGCCCATCTACACACAATAGGAAGAGAGGCCCGACGTCCTCGTACCACTACTCAAGGACTAAAACTCAGAACTCTCTAAAAAAAGAACGAACATAGAATGGTCCCCAACTCGAAGTTCCTATGTGTCCGCAAACGACAATCTATCAATTGCCTCTTCATACACTCAAGCAAAGTGGTACTCCTATAAAAAACTTGTGCATTTAAGCACTGGACTACACAGTTCATCTGTGCACGAAACGCCTGATGAAGAGCTGCAGAACCAGTAATTTGCCCAATAAACAATACTATCGCATGTAGCGATAAGTTCGTGATCTTGCTTATAGGCACTTGCGTGCTCGCGTGGTCTGTATCAGCTGAACAATATAGGCCTATCAATTCCGCTATGTTATGCGGCCCCGTAGGAAAAGTCCGGAAATTGACTGGTTCACCTCTCCTAGAGAGGCCAGTCAAAAAGTAAATGTCCTCGACCGTGGGCACCAGTGACTGCCCCTCTAACATGAATGCCTCTGCATCAGGATGCTAGTAGTCAACCAAGGCATTCAATAGCCTAGGTTGTGCCCACATGAAAGGACATAGAAAAAACTTGAGTAACCCACACTGCATCAACGTAGCCACAACATTGGGGTCTTCTCCAACCAACTCATTCACCTCTTCATGCTCTCTTTCTCTCCAATGGACGTACATCCTACAAAACAAAAAGGTTCAGGAGGGTTAACCCTTGCTTTTGAAGTCTTTTTCATTCAATAAGGGGGCCCACGTGTGTTGTAATGGCGACAGTCGCATGTACATGTGTGCAGAGTTTACTCTGCCCGAATGTACACATGACGCGACCTGTCCTGAGACATCCCGTGTGGACCTAGGGAGAAATTTTTAAAGGTCGACGCCCCCATAAAAAATGAAACCCAATACATAAATAAAGACATAAAATGTAAGATAAGGGAGTTTGTACTTACTTGGTCCAGACAGAAGTTCATTTCGTCCACTGTAACTCCCAGAATCACCACTTCAATCAAAGGGGGTCTTTTGGCTCCAGAGTCAATTTCCAAATCAGCAATGGTGATAATGAGCTGTTAGCTTCTATTTATAGACTTTTTGGCCTCTTTTTGTCATTGTTTCTCCTTCATCATTTTCTTTATACCAAAAACCATTTAGAGTGATTCAGGAGTTACATAGGAGGGATTTGATCGGGTATTGGGACATTTTTTTTTGAGTTTTGAGTATTTTTCGACGGTCCGTGGAAATTTTTTCCGACGCTCAACTTGAACATATAGGTTAGGTTTCTATCCTGATTTGTGTATCTCGTTGTCTTTTTCCTTTGTCATAGGATCGATCCCATCAGGTTGTGACACATAACCATCATCTATGCTTTAGAAGTGTCGCAACTTGGTGGTAGAGCTTACTGGAACATGGATGCCCTAGGTAGATCCTGGTTGCATTATGGTATTCATGTTATCTCTAAAACATTATAGGCTCGGGAGTCCTTATAGTTTTTCCTGAATACGAGTTTGAGCCTCATTTGCATGATTCTTCTTCGCTCTTGACCTCACCCTCAGGACTCCCAAAAAATAGTGGGTCTTCTTTTAATCCCTTTTCAGATCCTCTAAATATGAAAAGATTGTCGAGCGATCTTGTGGCCTTTCATGCTCGTTAAACTGAAATTTGAAGCCACGTCTATCCGACGGTAGTTTACCCCTTTTTCGGTCTGGACGGTCAACTGTACGAACAAAGGTATACTCTATGGAACTTTATCTCTATAGAAGAGTACTCTCAGGTATAATTTTATCCCCTTTTTGGGCCTGAGGGACTAAACTTACAAAGAAGGAACCCCCACAGAGTCCATAGTTAAGCTCTTTTCAGACTCCCTAAAATTGAAAAGATCGTCGAGTGACCTTATTCTTTCACACTCGTTAAACTGGTCCAGAAGAACATTCCTGACGAAGTCCATAGTTAAGCTTTTTTCAGACTCCTTAAAAATGAAAAAATGGTCGAGTGATCTTGTCCTTGTTACACTTGTTAAAATGGTTTTGAATAGACGTATTGTCGGTGCTAGTCTACCCCTTTTTCGAATCGAATAGACTATCTTCGAAAAAGGTACCCCAATGGAGTTTCCTTTTATGTTTTTTCAGACTCTCTAAATATGAAAAACCACTGAGCTTACCTTCTTTGGGCTCGTTAAACTTACATCAAAGGACGTTACCATTGTGTGTTTTGTTAACTGCATTTGCATATCTTATACGCCAGCCTTGTAACAGTTTGTTTCCGCGTCTTAACACCCTTGGCCCTCGGAGGATTTTTCCCGAGTATCATTATACTAGAACATCAGTCTCGTCCTTGTGCTTTGAACTTGTATGTTTGCAATACTCATTCCTCCATTGTAACGTAACATTCCTTTATTCTTTTTCCCAAAATTATTGAAAAAGACAAAAAAATCAAATATACCCCAAAAAGAGGAAGGGAAAAGTATTTTCTTTATTGGCAGCATAATGAGTCGCCCTTGGATAAAACACATATGTCCGTTTGTTCATCAAACTATGGGATGTAGTATGACCTTAGGAAGTTGTTCTCGCTATATAGAGTTGTGTCCTCCACCGTTTGGTTATCCTTCCAAACATATGGAGAGTTTGCGTTGCCTCCTGCTTCGTATACTTATGATTAATGCCATGCTGCCTGAGTCTCATCATTTGTCGTGCTATTGTCCAAGGGAAGTTTGTCACCAAGACTGAGTCGCCCCCTCTGCAATTTGTCTCTTGCCCTCATACCCGACCATCCTGAATGTCCAATCAAATCCTTGTTTGAAATCAATGAAGCCTTCAGTCTGATCATCAAGATTATCTAGTCCAGGACCGACGAGCCATCGAAGACCTATGGGTAGTGAAGTCGTACACTCATATTACATTCCTACCTTGAGTTTTGAAGATTTTGAAGTTGTTGCTCGAGCTATGAAGATCTCATCTCCAACCATTAGGCCGTATCAACTTTTAGAAGATGGATACTCTATATGTATATCTTTTTGATTTTGAGATGTAGCTCCGTTGTGTATTGTTCATGGCTACTCTTTATATAGTTATATATGACATGGATCTACAGTGTATTTGATTGGTAGCCATGATTCTATTTTATCTCGAGCATGGGTATGCTCGCCTCAGTGAGACATTTGTTATTTTGCCGACGACGCCTCCCGGTTCCTAATCCTTGAGCTCAATCATTAGGCACATCAGTAAAGATTGGTAATGTATTTCGGCCATCAGATGCTCTTCCGACCTCACACATTAGGGGACATCTTTATAAACCTAAATTGCACCATACATGCTTACCTAGCATCAGGCCATCTCAGATCTCTTCTTTGCCAAAACACTGCAGAACAATTCTTTAAAAAACCTCTTTTATAAGGGCCCACACGCCCTACTCTATTACTGCACATGTGTACACACTATCTGACCTAAAACAACCCGCGTGGACCGACAAAATCACGAAAAAAGGAAAGTTTCCAACGGAACACACAGCTCTGGGTGAGTTAACTGAAACTCTCGGCCATGCATGGCCGAGGGTTCATCCAAATACCTAGCTTCTTATAGCCTATAAAAGAAGGGATAGGGGTTCCATTTGGAAGAGGAAAAAAATAGCAAAGAAACTCTGCCCATTTGCATATTCCCATTGTCCCAACCCTTTAGCCATCCTTGTGCTAGAAGAGATACTAAGCAAAGAAGTTTGAGGACAGTTGAAGACGAGCCCAGGATCAGGTTCGCGGAGCGGTGGCCGGTCTCGAATTTTTGTAAGTTGACTCATTCAAAGTAATAAAGAAAATGCTTTTCCTGTCCCAATTCATGAGTTATTCGTAGTTTGTTAAGTACATGTTTGAATCTCTAACCCGTTAGTCTATAGGTAGGATGCATATGTAGTTGTTGCTTGTCTTGTATGCAGGTCAGCTTTGGAAGGAGAATTGTGAACAAGTAATCAAGTGCGACAAGGGATCGACATCGAACGCCTGGAACAAGGTAGGTTGATCTGGCCATGTATTTACTAAAAGGAAATGGGATTTAAGTCTGGGGACGAAGGTAGAAAGTAGATTTTTTCTCGGTCATATCTACATGCAAAGTATAACCCTATTTGCTAGTCCATAAAGAGATTTCTCTCACAACACGAACTAATAAAGGAAGAAGGAGAAGAGTTACCCGAAAACGTCTTCCTTCTAAGTGGAAGAATTTACCCTTCAATGGATCATTCTTGTTAGCTTGTAGAAGACTTGAACATTCACAATCAAATCTTTATGCACCAAATAGAAACCAAGAGAGAAGAGATTCAAGAGTCGACACCAAATCAATTAAATAAGTAGACATTCAACAAAATTATATTCTCAATAGCCAATCAACCATAAATTGAAATGTGAGGGGGAGCCTTTTTTATAGAGGAGGCTTCAACAACCCTCATATTATAAAAATATTTTTATCTCCTTAGATCTAGCCTAGGATATCTCACAATAGACTTGTCTTCCAACTAACTAAGGAGACAAGGTCAAACAATACATATAATACAAGAAGAGATGTGCCACATGTACAATATTCCCCCAAGAGAGGGAGATGTCCCACCAATATAGTCAAGTGGAGCTCAAGGGAGGCTATTTTGGACTCATGCAACAATCAAAGTTATTTTTCTATCAAAGGGGGAAGTATTTGAAACCATTGAACTGAAAATTTTTCTTGAATCCCCAATGATTATAAGGGAAATTAATCTGTCTTTTTTGGTGAGGAGGATACCCTAGTAGAGTGCATAAGCCCTTATGTGATTATTTGATTCCTACCCTAGTCCCCAAGCAAATGAAATTATTGGAATTCCCTTGGGGTCCCAGATGGCCCCTCCCACACCTGCCACCCCTTGTAGTTATTTTAAAAACAATTGCATTAATAATTCTAATTGTTTGTTTATTTTTTTTACAAGAACGTGTATGAGATATATTAAAAAAAAAACAGAAAAATGTTGGCACAGTTACAATCAACCTTCATTGGATAGTCTCCATTTTGAGTTCAGGGGCTAGCCCTCATACAAAATTTTATTGCAATTTATTGAATCCCCCGGTTCCGTCTAGCGATAGAACTCCTTTGCTTAGCAATACTGCTTTGTTAGCCTTTTTATCTGCTTCACCATTTAATTCCTGCAGTATATGGAATAATTGGATTGATTGGAAAGTGGTCATAAGAATTTTAATCTTCTTGAGAATTTTCCTGAGCCTCATATGAATGGTAAGGTTCTTAGAAGAGAGGGCTTGAATAATGATACGAGAGTCTCCAAAGACATTGAGATCTGTAATGTTCATGATTTGGGCTTGAGACAATCCTTGCCAGAGGGCTAAAGGTTCAACCATGTTATTTGTGTCCTTGTTGATTCCCCAAGAATACAAGAGTACCTTTATTTCCTCGGGATCAATAATCACCCCTCCCCCGCTAGCCTCACCGGGGTTTCCTTTAGAAGCTCCGTCGAAGAATAGATTGTTCCTTTGAATGGATTTGTGCCACATTGTAAAGGTTGAAGGATCCAACTTGATTTCCCACTGGAATGTAGGGGGCTCAGGAGAAATTGTCACTTTCAAAGTACTTGGTGTTAGCACTGGAAGTCGCCCTTCATATTGCGGGAAAGACAAGCCCGATACCCATCAGAGTTTTATGTCACATGTTGGTTATTAAAGGGGTCAAATGGGCGCAGTCTCAAGAAAATATCATCTTAACTTAGAAAATTGGACTGACATGCACAAGCAGGTGAGGTCTTGGTTTAACTTCAATCAATAAGTTGTAGTAAGGGTGAGTAGAAGGAAGAATTTGGTGTGAAAATGTAGAGATTTTCCGAGGACATCAAGTCTTTCAGCAGCCCAAGGAGGAACAATTTAAACACAAGAACTTCTCGAATTTAAATCTCAAAGAAAATGAAAGGAACTATAACAACACTATATTCAAACTTTCATCATAATGCAGTCAAAATAATTTAAGTGAATCAGTCAATCATGAACTCTTTCAGCATCAGAGGGAAACAAGAGGGAGTAATAAAGTTGACTGTCATTAAACAAGAAGTCTCAAATGCATATACATAACCAGATAACTAGAGAGTTCATTAAAACTTTACAATTTAGGAGCTTTGCTCTACCATCGACAATAACAAAATATCAAAACTGAGTATTTATACTCGGAACAACTTGCCAACACCAAGAGTGTGACCTGGTTACTTCATTAAAAGCTTCGCATATGCAGCTTCTTTTATCAAACTGAACATGCATCCCTTTGTCAGACGAGAGCTCAAATCGGCATGGGTTTGCAGGGAAATCTGCTTGCAGGGCTACCACGGGTTGATGGTTCAGTCCCCACGATCGGGTCTTCCATGCCTTCCATTTATGGGGTGAGTTGAGGTTTCAACCACCAACATACCTTCCATTAATTTCTTTTCCTTGGAGATTGAACGAGACTTAATGCTCAGGGGCGCGACCACTTGCTTCTCTCAGATAGTATGCCATATAAACATGAAATTGTGGGGCCACTCAGAGGTGGTTTGGGTTCAGACTGCTTTTGGGCCCGCAATCCATCACATTTCGCCACGTAGTATTTGTACCATACCATGATTTCCATTGCGGGACCGCTCAAGAAAATATCACCTAAGCATGTTGCATCCCTGCAACAGATGTGGCCATTGATCTAGTCACGATATGAGATCTGGGCACACTAGCTAGTTTTAGCGCCACCACCAAGTTTACTTGCTCACCAACTTTAGGGTCTGCCAAAAGTGTGCTTTGGGGTGGGGCACTACTTTTGGCACTGAACAATAACACCCCTCGGAGGATGATCCAACATGGAGGCCATATGTTACCGTGTTGATGTGTCGCAGACTGAAAGGTAACATGTGTCACTTGAAAGCAGGCTAGAGGCGTGTCTGAGAATACTTGAAAAGAGTGCCACGTGTCAAAACCATCAGGGTGTCACCTGTCTTTGTTGATAGCCGGAGCTATGGATCTGACGATGTGTGGTTCTTTTGAATTGGACGCCTGAGATCCACTCTAGGTCTTCGGGCTCTGGGAGAATCAAAACTTAGACTTGGGCTTCCAAGTGCTTTTACCCAGAGAGTCACCGAAACTAAAGGCTTAGGGGATGACCACGTGCCTTCTCTCCAAGGCTCAAAAGCTAGACTCCTTTCCTTTGGCCCCTCCTCAATGTAACCCAGGGCCATGACCCTAGGCTAATGACATCCTAACATTTCACATTTTAGGGGCTTTCATATGGCTCACCTTTAGATTTCTCGATATCAAAATCGGCAAAATCACTTATTTGACCGACGATCAGATCTGCTTCTCAACCAAAGGTTGCGATGCTTCCTTTGGACTCTGAAATAGTCATCTAAACACGACCAGGGTCCATATGCTTCTTCTAAACCTTACTTTCACATGACCACGGGCCGTGACTTAGCACCTATATTCAAAGGCGTTTCAAGATTTCGCCTTTCAGGAATTCCTACATGCTAGACTTCAGAATTCCCGATCCACGAAACCGTGAAATCTCTGATCAGACGCCATGTGCTCCTCAGGTTTGGACGGCCCAGATTGATTTCATGATTTTGCGCTTCGCGACATTTTCTTGTGGCTCAAATCAAAACCCCCAAAACCCAGTTCCACGACATTTCTTAATCCACTGCCACCTATCCCTGCTGGATCAGATGGATCCCACAGATCTCGGGTTTCGTGACTTCGACATATCAACACATCGACACATCGACAATCGACACATCAAGAATTTTGCGCATTCCTCACTTAAATTATCCCGAAGCTCATTCCCCTGAATACTTGGATTAGCTGACACATGTCCCCTTCAATATCAACGACTAAGATCATTTCGCTATTTCACATTTCTCGAGTTCTCATAATTCTGCCCTTTGACCTTTCTGACTCACGAAATCATGACTATGTTGATCGTGCACCATTTGTCCTTCCCGGGATCAACGGTTAGGATGGCCTTGTAGTTTCAGACCACTGACGCTATACTTCATGCAACTATATGATCTTGATCACCCGATGGCCGTCAATTCAATCTGCCTGATGAATCTCCGTCATTGAACGCTGACCTTGCCCGCTCGCTTGATTTGAATTTATATTATATTGTTTCAAGTGTTGCGCTTTGGTGCTCAGCCTGTGTAGTTTACTTGAATGACTGGATAAGGTCCTCGGAAAATAAAGGATTAGTGACAGAGGCCAAGGGAGAAGTGATCAACTTTAGGGAAAATAATAAGGCTTAGGGTCGACACTTCTCAGGCGAGCCGACAAGGAAAACGGGTCGGTCAAACGAATGAAGGAAAACAGAGGAAAAGCTACAATACGAGAGGAAAAAATTACGATTGGGTTTGCAAAAGGAGGAAAAATAGGCAAAAATCACAGACCCAAGTAGAAACCATAAATCTCAAGACCTTGACAAGTTTATGTGCTAACATTTGGCTCCACAAGGGATGTCATGCTCCCTGCGAGCTACCAAGAACGTGCAACTCCAATGTCTTTGCTTTGGGTTATGGAGTCTCCTATTAAAAACAAAATAAACATAAAACATAGATGGTATTTACAATGGTGGGACACCATTTGCGGCTTTAAACAAAAATCTTTTTAGGAAGTGCCCATTTACAGGGCCACCAAAAACTTCATCTCCCTCCAAAATTTTCAACCTGTAAGTGTTGTTTTGCAATACCTCAGAAATATTGAAGGGACCGATCCAAAGGGCTTCGAATTTACCATGATTTCCCTTGTCTTGTTTGGGTGCATCCCATTTGAGCTCCAGATCTCCCAACTGGAAATCCTCCTTACTGCTCTTCCTGTCAAAGGCCTGCTTGATTTTCTGCTGACGGTCATGTGCTTTGCCCATCACATGCTCTCTACTATGTTGCACTTCTACCAACTGATGAATCCTCCTGATCATGTTATCGGGCTCTTCCTGGCAGTCTTGGAAGAAATTTTCCACAGGCAGGGAAAGCTGGGAACAAAAAATTTCTTTAGTCCCATATACAAGTTGGAAAGGAGAGATGCCCATGGACCTCTTTGTTGTCACTCTATAAGCCCACAGAGAAAATTTGATTTTTGAATCCCACACTTTCTTGTTGTCTTCTAATAGTATTTTGATGATCTTTATCAGGCTTTGTTAGAGGACTATGCTAATCCATTGCCTTGTGGATAGTAGGGGGTAGAGTGAATCAATGCAATTCCGAATTGCCCACAAAACTGGATCAATAGTTCAGCCTTGAAGGATGCAGCATTATCAATGATGATTCTGGTCGGGCAACCAAACATTACTATGATATCCTCCAGAAAACCAATGATCACCTTATGAGAAGTGTTCCTTGTGGGGATAGCCTCTATCCACTTGGTGAAATAATCTGTTGCAGTTAGGATCCACCTGTGTTGACCACTTGAAGGAGGATGAATCTCCCCGATAAAATCCAGACCCCACTGTTGAAAGGGTCTTGAAGTTAGCACAGGCTTCAACAACAGAGACTTGAGTTGCTGCTTCCTAGAGAATTTCTGACATTTGATACAGGCCCTAATTTTTGCACAGACATCAATGAATAGAGTAGGCCAATAGTACCCAGCCTTGAGAATTTTATAGGCCATAGTTTTCTAGAAATGATGTCCCCCACATAGGCTGCTATGAAAATCAAACATAATCCTTTGGACTTCCTGTGGGTCTAGACATCTCAGAAGCACTCCTAGAGGGTCTTTCCAATATAGGAACTGGTCAATAAGGCAATATCTAATTGCTTTGAGCTTTAAGGCTCTTTCCTTGCTCCTTCCCATACCATCTATAGGTCACAACTCCTGCAGAAAAAATATAATATCTTTGTACTAGGTGCATTCTGCTATTGGAGGGCTATCCCAAGGACTTTTATCAAATGCTTCAGCCTGCTGGCTTTCCGAGCAAGTGTTGATGAAGTTAACCCTCAAATATTTACAATTAGATTCAACCAACAACTTGGCTAAACCTTGACCTTTAACTAGCTTGGTGGGTTTTATTTCCAGATCAAATTCGAGGATTTTGGCAATCCACTTGCTCCTTCTCTCGTCTATGTCAGGTTGAATGAGAATGTCCTTCACAGAAGCTGAAGGAACATACACAATGATTTTTGAATGCAGAACATAGACTCTGAAAGCTTTGAGAGCTTTCACCAAGACATAGGCCTGCTTCTCCATGATGTCATATCTGATCTCTGCATCCCTCAATGCTCTATTGAAAAAGGAAATAGGATGCTCAAGTCCTTCAACATTCTTCTACAATAAAACAGATGCCACTGTATCGAAAGAAGCAAAGGAAAAAATCAGGAAATCCTTGGAATAATTGGGACTGATTAGCACAGGTGCCTCAATCAGTGCCTTCTTGATTTGGTTGAAGGATTCTCTAGACTCAACATTTCATTTTACTTCGTTCCCCTTCCTAAGCATGGCTGTGATATGCTTCACCAACTCAACAAAATTTGAAACAAACCTTCTTAAGAAATTGATTTTTCCTAGAAAAGACTGAATTTCTTTCTTGGATCTAGGAAGTGATAAGGCTTGAATAGCTTCTACCCTGCTTGAATCAATCCTGACCCCCTCAGCTGATACAACGTGTCCCGACAATTTTCCTTCCTGCATGGCAAATAAAGACTTCTTGGGATTTAGGGAGAGACCAAACCTTCTGCATTTCGAGAAGACTTTCCTCAGATGTTAACAATGTTCTTTATCAGATTTGGAGAAGACTGTTATGTCATCTAGATAAATGACCACACATTTATCTCTTTCTCTAATGAAGGCAATGTCCATGGCTTGCTGAAAGGTTGCTCCTGCGTTCATTAATCCAAAGAGCATTTTGGCATACATGAATGTGCCCTAAGGAGTGGTGAATGTTGTTTTTTCTCTATCTTCAGGCAGGACAAAGATCTGATTGTAGCCAGAAAATCCATCAATCATGGAGATCCTGGATGCACCTGTTACTCTCTGCAATATGTGTTCCATCTTTGGCAAAGGGTAATTGTCCTTCTTGGAGCTTCTGTTTAGGTTCCTGAAATTGACATAGAGTCTGATTTCTCCATTGTTCTTTCTTACTGGGACCAAGTTGGCTACCCATTCAAAATATCTCAAAGGGACAATGATTTGGGCGTCCAACAACTTCTTTACCTCCTTCTCCATAATAGGCAACAAAATAGGATTTATTTGTGTTAATTTATGCTTAAATGGTTTGGCCTCCTCCTTCATTGGAATATTTTGATCAATGAAGCTGGTGTCATATGTTCTGAGGTCTTCATAGGTCCAGGCAAACACATCAACAAATTCTCTTAATAACTCAACATACTCGACCCTCTGCTCCCTTGACAAGTTGCTTGACAACTTGACAAACTTTGGATTCCTTTCTGTGCCAATATTACACTCAGTCACATCAACTTCCTTACCCTTTACTGCCACATCATTTCTGTCAAAAAGTCTTTCCAAAGGAACTAGTCCCTTTGGGATATGATTGTTGGGCAGCTGAACAATATGGTGATTAACAATTTTATTCAAAAATACTTCAGGAGGAGGGTCACCCTTGGAAACATGATCCTGATCAATGTGTAATGCAGAGAACTCATCGACCAACTCAAGAAATATTATGATTTCAAGATCATCCTCGAACACCTTCCAATGCTTGATATTATCAGGTACATAGGGCCTATATCTAATTTCAACATCATCCCTGAGATTAGGTGGCAGTGGGATCCTAAACTGGCTTGCTGAGACGACCAAAGAATCGGCCATGACATTTTCTTCTCTGGGAACAAATGAAATGTTGAAAGCCAAGAAAAAGCTATCAACTAGATCCCACACCTCATTTCTGTAACTTCTGAGTCGAGGGTGCTTGGCCTGATAACCCTTTCTGATCTACTGGACAATCAACTCGGCATCCCCAAACACTGCTATTTCTTCAATTCACATATCCTTTGCAGCCCTCAAACCTAAAACAAGAGCTTCATGCTCTCCAACATTATTGGTAATTTCAAATTCTAATTTGTATGACAGAGATATGGTTTCCTGAGCAGGGGAAACAAAAACTACTCCAGCACCAACACCTTCTCTAGAAGAGGCTCTGTCGAAAAACATTTTCCACACAGAGGTAATTGGAGGAGAATCTTCACATAGAGTAATGGACTTTCTGATCTCAAGAGGAGGTTCAGGGGCATCGGTGAGTTGTAATAAGTTGGATCCCAAATCAGTGTCAAGGGCAAAGATAGGATGATTGGTGGGGTCCGCTTCATCACTGATAATGTAGTCCAACTGAGCTTCTCTGTACAGTCTTCTATGCTCCCCTCCAAACACTAGAATGGTAGCATACATGAGGTCCATCTGTAAGGTTCACCCAAGTCTTTTTATCCAAGATCTTGACAATAACATGTTGAACTTGGGAGGAACATCAACCACCATGATATCCATGACCACACTATTCATGGGAAACTGAAACAAGGTCACGACCAGATCTTTGATGACCTCAAGACATTGCAATCTTCTTGAATCAAAAGAATACAAATCATGATAAGCCTTTGTGATTTCCAATCCGATTTCTTCCATGACAGTTTTGGGCATAAGATTATGAGATGCCCCTGAGTCCATTAGACAATTATGCAACACCTTATCATGAATGTTCAAGGATGTATAGAAGGGAGGGGATGAATCATCTCTATCTTCTACCGTAAGACCTAAGATGACTGCGGGCTTTTCATCTTGGAGATTCACCGAATTTGTGGAAGGGCAGGATGGCTCAGATTGCAACAACTTAGAGAGGGACCTTTTGAAGTTTTCGTGCTTGACTAGTTCTGAAAGGGGTACGGGGATTCTAATTTTTTGAATTTCATGCTCAAAGCTAAAGGAAGAAGGGGGCTTTAAAATTTATCTCACCTTTGGGACAAGATCTTTGGCTACTGGTGAGGGATTTTGGGCTTTCTTTTCTTTCCTACTGTTTGTTGCATCTTTAGCAGGCTTCTCTGCTCTGGAAGGATGATTAGGGATGTCAGACTTCCCTTATTCTTCTTAGACCTAAGGTTGTATTTACTTAGGCTATTATTGGCCTTTTACCCTTTACTAAGCTCATTTATTTGACTGTTCATGAGGGATTCCTTGTATGCATATTGAGTTAAATGAGGAAATGGGGAGGTGTCTCCAATACAATGGATTTCAGGATCAACCTCAAGCTCTTCTTCTTCCCTTTCCTCATCAGTAACAAGGTTGTTTTGAAGGGGGGGTTGAACTTTCTGATCATCCCTATCTCTGCTTCTGGGCTCTCTTGGAAGTATCCGAGGGGTGTTATAATTTGGCCTCCTAAAGTTGCCTCTGTTATCAGCATTTTGGGCATTCTTATAACCTTGCTTCCCCTCGAACTTCATCTTCTCCATCTCTACAGATAGGGATTTCACTATCTTGGTCAATTCATCTACTTGAGGGTAGGATGCAGAAGAACTAGAGGTTGAGACCTCAGATATTCCTCTTCCTCTATCTTTGTCAGCTTTATTTCTAAGTCTGTCAACTTCCAATACATTGGATTCCACTTCCAAGGCTGCATCTTACATATGAGCCAAGGAAGTAGCTCTTCTTTCCCTAAGTAAGAGGTAGAAATCGGGGTAAAAAGCACTAGCATAAGTGATTTTGGAAGAGGCTTTTGTAAGTTTTATCTCGACAGGTATCTTATTGTACATATTGTTGAATCTTTTAGAGAAGTCAGAGACAAATTCTCCCTGCTTTCTCTTTAGTGACATGAACTTTGTGATATAATACATAAAATCTTTTTTATCCCCCCACTGCCTCAAGGAAACATTGTCCAGGGCCTCAATCCCAGCGATGGATCAAGGGGTCAATCCCCTAAACCATTTCCTAACCTCACCATCAAGGCTCTAGACAAAGACTCTCATCCATACATCCTCGTTTTCAATATTTAGATTGTCTACATAACTGTAGAAAGCAACAAGGTGCTCTTCAACAATTATGTCTTCTTCTCCTATGAATTTGGGCATATACTTTAGGTAATATCCAACAGGGAGAGAATTCATTGGTTGAGGTAGGACTAGAGGGGTGTATCTTGCAGCCACTATGGAATCCATTCTGTTTCTAAGAGGATTGGCACCTGCCATAGGGATGATAGGTGGAGGAGAACTAGGAGGAGAAGGGATTCGAACAGGGGAGACTGGAACTAAGCTTTTGAGAGGAAAGGGAAATGGCAGAGGATTTGGAGAAAAGGATAAAGGGCTTGAAGGAAAATAGGTTTCCCTTTCTGCAAAATCAGTAACTCTAACAGAAGGAGGAGTAATAAAACCTGGAGTGGGAAAATATTTTGAGGCCCTGGGTCTAGACCAAGGTACAAATTTAGGGGAGAGAGGAGTGACAAGGATTTCTCCCTCCAATCCAAAATCAGGAGGAGAAAACTCAACAGGAACACTCTTGAACTTTAAACTTCAAGAAACTCCAACAGAAAGTATAATAGGAAAATGGGAAGCAGATATTGGAGTTTCTAAAGGAGGACAATAAAAATCATCAGAAATGCCTAGTTCAACAGTAGAAGTACTTTCTCGGAGGGCCTTCCACTTTCTGACAATTTTTTATGGGTCAAATTCCGGTGTAGCTAAAGGAAACTATGGAGTGGGCCTCATGTGTCTGCCTCTAGAAGCCACAGTTGAAATAGTGGAGTCGCTAGTGGATTCACATCGATGGAGTCAACACAGTGGAGTTGTCAGGTGCACAGTCACAATCTTTGATGTACTAAACTCTGATGCACCTTCAGAACTAGTAAGCTTTGTCATTCAATCCTAGGGAAAATCTTCAATTCCGTCCCCGACAACAATGCCATAAATGTTAGCACTAGAAGTCGCCCTTCAGATTGCGGGAAAGGCAAGCTTGATACCCATCAAAGTTTTATGTCACAGGTTGGTTATTAAAGGGGTCAAATGGGCGCAGTCTCAAGAAAATATTGTCTTAACTCAGAAAACTGGGCTGACATGCACAAGTAGGTGAGGTCTTGGTTTAACTTTAGTCAGTAAGTTGTATTAAGGGTGAGTAGAAGGAAGACTTTGGTGTGAAAATGTAGAGATCTGCCGAGGACATCAAGTCTTTCAACAACTCAAGGAGGAACAATTTAAACACAAGAACTTCTCGAATTTAAATCTCAAAGAAACTGAAATGAACTATAACAACACTATAATCAAACTTTCATCATAATGCAGTCACAATAATTCAAGTGAATCGGTCAATCATGAACTCTTTCAGCATCAGAGGGAAACAAGAGGGAGTGAGAAAGCTAACTGCCATTAAACAAGAAGTCTCAAATGCATATACATAACCAGATAACTAGAGAGTTCATTAAAAATTTACAATTCGGGAGCTTTGCTCTACCATCGACAATAACAAAATATCAAAACTGAGTATTTATACTCGGAACAACCTGCCAACCCCAAGAGTGTGACTTGGTTACTTCATTCAAAGCTTTGCATATGCACATTCTTCTGTCAGACTAAACGTGCATCCCTATGTTAGATGAGAGCTCAGATCATCATGGGTTTGCAGAGAAATCTGTTTGCAGGGGTACCACAGTCTGATGGTTCAGTCCCCACGATCGAGTCTTCCATGCCTTCCATTTATGGGGTGAGCCGAGGTTTCAACCACCAACATACCTTCCATTAACTACTTTTCCTTGGAGATTGAATGAGACGTAATGCTCAGGGGTGCGACCAATTGCTTCTCTTGGATAGGATGCCATATAAACATGAAATTGTGGGGCCGCTTAGAGGTAGTTTGGGTTCAGACTTCTTTTGGGCCCGAAATCCATCACATTTCGCCACGTAGTATTTGCACCATACCATGGTTTCCATTGCAGACCGCTCAATAAAATATCACCCGAGCATGTTGCGTCCCCATAATAGACTGTGGCTGCTGATCTAGTCATGATCCGAGATCTGGGCGCACCAACTAGTTTTAGCGCCACTGCCAAGCTTACTCGCTCACCAACTTTAGGGTTTGCCAAAAGTGTGCTTTGGGGTGGGGCGCTACTTTTGGCGCTGAACAATAACACCCCTCAGAGGATGATCCAACATGGAGGCTAGATGTTACCATGATGATGTGTCGTGCATTGAAAGGTAACATGTGTTGCTTGAAAGCAGGCTAGAGGCCTGTCTGAGAATACTTTAAAAGAGTGTCATGTGTCAAAACCATTAGGGTGTCACTTGTCTGTGCTGATAGCCGAAGCTATGGATCTGATGACGCGTGGTTCTTTTGAATTGGACGACCGAGATCCACTTCGGGTCTTTGGGCTCCGGGAGAATCAAAACTCAAACCTGGGCTTCCAAGTGCTTTTACCCAGAGAGTGGCCGAAACGAAATTCTCAGGGGACGTGCCTGCTCTCCAAGGCTTGGAAGCTAGACTCCTTTCCTTTGGCCCCCCCTTAATGTAACCCAGGGCCATGACCCTTTGCTAATGACATCCCAACATTTCGCATTTCGGGGGCTTTCATATGGCTCACCTTCAGATTTCCCGATATTAGAATCGACGAAATTGCTTATCTGACCGACGGTCAGATCTGCTTCTCAACCAACGGCTGTGATGCTTTCTTTGGACTCTGAAATAGTCCCCTAAACGCGACTGGGGGCCGAATACTTCTTCTAAACCTTACTTTTGCATGACCACGAGCCGTGACCTATCGCCTATCTTTAAAGGCATTTCGAGATTTCACCTTTTGGGAATTCCTACATGCTAGACTTCAAAATTTCTGTTCTACAAAACCACGAAATCTCTGATCAGATGCCACGTGCTCCTCAAGTTTGGACGACCCAGATTGATTTCATGATTTCGCGCTTCACGACATTTTCTTGTGGCTCAAATCAAAACCCCCGAAACCCAGTTCCGCGACATTTCTTAATCCACTGCCACCTGTCCCCGCTGGATCGGATGACTCCCACAGATCCCGGGTTTCGTGACTTCGACATATCAACACATCAACACATCAACACATTGAGACTTTTGCGCATTCCTCACTTAAACTCTTCTGAAGCTCATTCCCCTGAATACTTGGATCAACTGACACCTGTCCCCTTCAAGATCAACGACTCAAATCATTTTGCAAGTTCTCATAACTCTGCCCTTTGACCTTTTTGACTCGTGAAATTGCGACTATGCTGATCGTGCGCCACCTGTCCTTCCCGAGATCAACGAATAGGATGGCCTCGCGGTTTCGGACCATTGATGCTATACTTCGTGCAACTATATGATCCCGATCACTTGAAGGCCATCGATTCAATTTGCCAGATGAATTTCCATCGTTGAACGCTGACCTTGCTCGCTCGCTCGATTTGAATTTATATTAGACTATTTCAAGTGTTGTGCTTTGGCGTTTGTCTTGTGTAGTTTACTTGAATGACTGGTTAAGGGACCCAGAAAAAAAAGGATCAGTGACAAAGGTGAAGGGAGAAGTGATCAACTTTAGGGAAAACAATAAGGCTTAGGGGTGACAATTCTCAGGCGAGCCGACAAGGAAAACAGGTCGGTCAAACAGATGAAGGAAAACAGAAGAAAAGCTACAAGCCGAGAGGGAAAAAATATGATTGGGTCTGCAAAAGGAGGAAAAACAGGCAAAAATCATAGACCCAGGTAGAAACCATAACTCTCAAGACCTTGACAGGTTTATGTGCTAACACTTGGGATAAGGCTTGACAAGTAGTCTTCCTCGTTGGGAGTTAACCTACCATTGTTTGCTGGCAAAAGGATGGATGAAATAAATTCCCCCATCATTGCTTTAGCTTTTGCAATCACTTGGTCCTCGATGGAAGTTTTCCCTCTAAATATTCGGGAGTTACGTTCTAATCAAATTTTCCAGCAAATAAACTTGGGAAGGTACCCCCAACAACTTTTTAATTGATCTTTCTTCATGAGGGAGAAGGGGCATAATGCCTGCTAGTTGATTAGAAGGTTGGGTATCTCATTTGGGAGAAGGACTTGATTTTTCCAAGGGGCTAACACCAGATTCCACACCTCCTGAGCAAATGAACAATTCAACATTATATGTGCCACAGTTTCCTTCTTTGAGACGCAAAAGGGACATCGCGTGGGTCCTTCCCATCCCTTTTTTTTGAGGTTGTATCCTGTGAGGATGGAGTTATGCGTTAGCGTTTAGATGAACATGCCAATTTTTGGGATAAATTTAAACCTCCAGAATTCTTTCCACAGGGCCGGGTTGGGAGGGGCATACGAGTTTGCTTTGATTAGCTTATAACCCTATGAAGTTGTGTACATTCTGGACTAATGTCCCCATCCCTTACGATCTTTCTTGTTTGTTGCAATCGACGATTTCCCCTGGAGTAAAGTGATAAACCGAGTTTCTTCATTATGCAGGTGACTTGGACTTCTCGGAAGATTCCAGTCTTTCCATCTTTTGGTTTCATCATAGTGCCACTTTGATATATCCCAAATCGTTAATAAATGTTGGGCGTGAAGGAATTCTTTGATATTGGTGGTGCTCGAAATGGATTCTAATGGAAGCTCTCCCAGGATCGAGTCCTCCCATATTAGAATGTTTTCCCCATTTCCAGGTATCCAGGTTAGAGGGGGAATGAAGAAATCAGAGGCTTTTTGAAAGATGGTGAAGATTGGTGATCCTTTAGAGAATTTAGGGGTTGTATTGAGACAATTCCTCCTGGTGCTAGAATAATATTTCTTCCATAAGGTGTTCTTGCTCCATGTAAGTTTTCCAGAGACCAACTTCCAGAGGAGTTTGGCCCCTAGTGCCAAATTTTGGAATCTCATGTCTCTTATCTAAAGACCGCCTTTTGCATAAGGCTTTGTTACTTTCCCCCAACAGACTAGATGCAATTTGTTTTCGTTCTGATTGCCTCCTTTCCACATAAATCTTCTTAAAAGAGACTTGATTTGGATTATGAATCCGGAGGGAGCTAACATAATGGAGCTTTGATAAATTGGAATACTGGCCAGGACCGACTTGACAAGAACTAGCTTCCCTGCCAAGTTTAGCCAGGAGGCCCCCCAAGCTTGGATTCTGGTTTTTATCTTGTCAATTACAGGAGACCAGTGAGAATATTTAGGCTTGGATTTGAATATGGGGACCCCTAAATATTTGAATGACTCCCATTGAGTTTCCCCTTCCATCTCCATAATTCGAGATATTTCCACCATTTCCCTTGGCTTGCAGTTCCATTCAAAGATTTGACTCTTCCTGTGGTTTATTTGGCTCCCAGAAGCTTCCTTGTAAAGATCTAGTTGTTGCTTAAATTTACGAGCTGTGATGGTACTAGCCCCTCCCATTAATTCTTGTTGGGAGCGACAGTGTTCTAGTTGAAAGCTTAGCACTGAAACTTGAATGGAATAGAGTAGAGGGGACAACGAACATCCCTGTCTAATCCCCCTAGATGCTTGAAAGAAGTTTGTTGCTCGACCATTGACTATCGGAGCAATCCATGGAGACCCGATACAAGATTTAATCCATTGGATGAAAGAAGCGTTGAAGCCGAACTTTTGCATTACCTGAAATAAAAAATCATGCCTTACTCTGTCAAAAGCATTTGCTAGATCTGATTTCACAATCATACCTTTTTTGCCCTGTTGCATGCTTGAATGAATCGCTTCTTGGACCGGGATTATATTGGCAATTATGTGCCTTCCTTTGATGAAGCCACCTTAGTTCTCTGGAATGATTGCTGGGAGTATACCCGTGAGTCGATTGGTGATTACTTTTGTGATAATTTTGTAGCCAATATTGCACAAGGAAATCAGGCGAAATCTATCAAAGGATAAGGCTCCTTTTTCTTTAGGGATTAAAGCTAAGAATGCAGAATTGGTACTTCCCCCAATATTGTGGCACTTTTGTGACTTTAACACCAGTTTATGCAAGTCATGTTTTATGATTGGCCAACAGACTTGAAGGAAATAGGTTGTAAAGCCGTTAGGCCCTGGAGCTTTATCATGGGCCAGACTGTCCAAGGCTGATTTAAATTCTTTTAAAGTGACCAGAGTTATAAGTTGTTGATTGGATCTTGGTTTGACGACTGAAGGGATCAGATTGAGAACTTGATGATGGATTTCTGTGGAATAATCCTCATTATAAATCCCTTTAAAGTGGAGATGAGTAGCTTGCTTGATTCCTTCGAAGTCACTGACAATCTGGTTCTGAAATTGGATTTCCTTGACAGAGTTTTAATTTTTTCTGGCTGTTGCTTGCTTATGAAAAAAACTTGTGTTCTTATCCCTAGCCTTTAGCCAAAGATTTCAAGATTTTTGTTGCCAATATTCTTCTTCCTCTCTACAGGCTGTATGGAGCTTTCTATGGAGGTTTGTTTCTTTTTCCAGCTTGTCTGGGCTTATATTTCCTTCTTCCATTTTTAGTTGGTATACTTCCAGATGCTGTTGGGATTCCATTCTTTGGGCTGAAGTGGATTTCAAAGTTTTTGCCCAGATTTTGAGAGCCCTCTTCAACCTTCATAGTTTTTCTTCCCACACAAAAAAGGATGAACCTGAAACTGGATCCTTCCATACTCTGGTGACCAGATCAATAAACTCCTCATGATGAATCCATGATGGGCTGAATCTAAAAGGAATCGGACCCAGGGGGAGGCTTTGGTGATTTCTATTAATATTGGCTTATGGTCAGAAGCACTGAAAGGAAGGATCTTAGACTCAGCATTGAGGCCTAAAAGAAGGAAGGAGATTTGGACTAAGAATCTGTCCAACCTTTCTGCTATGTGCCCTGGGCCATTTCTTTTATTAGACCAAGTGTATTTGCCTCTAGAAGGTTTTATATATTCCAGTTCCCAGTCAAGAATGGTATCCTCAACCCATTCTCAAATATGATCTCTTACAATAGTTCCCCCTTGTTTTTCCCCCTGGGATAAAGTGAATTTGAGATCCCTGACAAGGATTGTATTCTCAATCTGATGCATGCTAAGAAACTCTTTTAATTTATTCCAACAGTATTTTTTTTTCTCGAGGAGAACAGGAACATAAAGATTAAAAATGCTTACCTGGATACTTGACTCCTTATGTAGAAGTATGGTGAGAATCCAGTGGGTATAATGCTATGTCTTCAATAGTTCGAAAGTAGAGGAATTCTACAGGGAGACAATACCACCAGAGGCTCCTCTGGTGCTAACCGTTGCACCTACTCCTTTGTTCCAAAACATTGCACTGGTTTGGAGAAATTCAGATTCCTCCAATTTAGTCTCATGGACTAGCAGTAAATCTGGATTTGAGATTCAGATTAGGTCTTTCATTGCTTCTTTTTTGATTTGGATTCCTAAACCCCTACAGTTCCATGAGACTATCTTCATTACTTGTTTTTTGGATTGGAGGGCATCCTATGAGAAGGTTTCCCTTGGTTCCTTGTGCTTCTTGGATTTAACATTGTTTCCAGAGTTGGCTGAGTTCCTTGGAGTTTGTCTTTATATCTCTCCCTTTCTCTTCTTTATTTTTCCATTTTCCTTCCTCTGGTAGCTGGTTTCGAGAGGTTCTAAGATAATCTAGTATCTGCTTCCCCCTCAGCTTCTTCCTATATCTCTTCCTCTGTCTCTGATAGTTGGGATTCAAGGATTTATCCTGGTTCTAGCTACGGAGGAGATTCTTTGTTATCCTGGCTTGCCGCTTCTGATTTGTCTTGCTTTTCTGCTATATTTCCATTGATAAGTGATTCATTCTCTTGATTCACGAGTATTGCAAAGCTGTTTTCCATATCCCTTTGTCCTTTTTGTTTTTTCTTTTCCTTTTTGGAGTTAGGGTTGGGGTTTTCCTTGGATCTTTTCGCTTGCTGCCAACCTTCTGCATAATCTGGATTTTTGGGCATTGTTTTTGGAAATGTCTGTATTCATGGCAGTTGTGGCACTTAAACGACAATTGCTCGTAGTCCAATTTTTGGTAATGATTCCATTCCCCAACAGTTAACTTGATTTCTTCAGGGAGGCCCGCTTCTAGGTCAACTTCTACGCAGATCCCACCACAAGAGTATTGGCCTTTTGGATCCGCTTTGTCAATAAATCTTCCAAGCGTGTTGCCTATAGTTTGCAGGGAGGAAGGTTTCCAACAATGGATCAGCAGATTGGGTAGGTGTACCTAGACCGGAACTGCCTTTGGCACATCCACTTCGGGGTCGAAATTAGGTTTCCAATGATTTAAGTAGATCCCTTGTAGTCCCATGAAGTAAGGCCTGCTCCTAAAGATCAAATATCGATCCTCTTTAGAGATGAATTCGAACAAGAAGAAACCTCTTTCGACTGCATAGCAGGTGATGCTGTTTGAAATCAATGGCCTCCAATTTTTTTGAATCCAGTTCTCAGCTATTCATGGAGAGGGCCATAGCCCTGTGAACTATTCGACTAGAGCCTGATCTGCTAGAGAAATGACAACACTCATGGGTTGGGCTGGGGGTAAATCGATAACTGGAATTTCTTCTAATTTTTTGATGAGCTTTGGCATAGTTCCTCCTTCTTTCTTCTTTCCTTGAGCGAGTAATAACCGTATGAAAGCTACTGCATCAGCTGAGGGTGAAAGGGGAAGCGGGTGCTCCCCACCTCCAACATGGCTTATCACGATGACCTTAGAAGGATAGGCCCCCCCTGGGTAACAAATTGGGCCTTAGGGGCGGTTCAAAGGGTGGGACTCAATGCACCAGAAGGGAAGCCCCGTGGGAAGGGCTCAGGGGGGCGATCAAATCTTAGGTGACCAACTCTAGAAAAACTCATGTGTAATCATTCTAATTGTTACTTATTATCATCTATTTTATCTTGCAAGAAATATTGATAAAAAAAACTTGTAACATTTATAAAGAGTACAACAAAAAGAGAGACCGTACATTATTGTAACACCCTGTTTCCCCCAGCTTGTAAATATAACTGGACTAGCAAAGAACTATGGAAAACCCATAAATATGAATATGTGATGTAAATGGACCTTGAGGAAAAGGTCAATGAATGTGAATAAAATTTTGAATTTATTGCAGGACTGCTGAGAGGGGATGTGCAGAAAAAGAGACCATGATGGCGGTGGAGGGCACCTGGGAAGGTGGCGTTAACTTCCACTGAGAATTAATACCGTATTTGGACTCCACAGGCCCAGAGAACCAAAAGCGGCTCGCTGGCCCTGAATTAAATATCTCGCAGGCTGGTGGGTAGATGGTTTAATGAGGGATGGGAGGTGAACCTCCCATCCATAGAGCCGTCAGGCCTGATCAACGCAAGGGTAATCGCGCCACACACAACCTCGCAAGAGGATAAGGCATGGGGGTAGAAGTGATGGAGAGGGTAGACGTGAGGGGAGAATTCTGGCAACATGCAGAGTGAGTGATAGCAGAGAGGAAGGATTGCAACCTTTGCTTCTGGTCACTAGAAAATGGAGACGCCATCTCACAACATCGTGGTCATCTCGGGGGTGGCTAGTGGTAAATCTGCTGGGAGTCGCTACGCCTACGGTTGGGTGGAAACGAGCACCCCTCTCAGCAGTTGCACTCCCTTCTAGTGTTATTTCTGATAAGTGTTTTACATATTGCATCTTGAAATTCATATGCTGATATATATATATATATATATATATGCTCAGGAACTGTGAAATTGTGAATGATTATAGTATAAGAATGTCTGTGCAGATTTTTGATAAGAAATGGTAGATATATGTTTATAACCGAAAAATCCACGCATGGCTTATGTTGATAAATAAATTTAATTATGCATTAGTCGAACCAAGACAGACTTCCAGTCCGTTCTCGGGAATTTGTTTCCCCTTATCTGTTTCCAGGAATGCCCCAGAATAGATCTCTTCACAGAGATTCCCCCCTTGGAAAGGTTTACCAAGAACCTGGAAAAAGGACTTGAATGTGCAAGTCTTAACAACCCTGTACGAGGAGGAATGACCCTCTTAAAACCCTGAAGTAACATCGTAGGGATAAGTATCAACCGACGGGCGGGATTCCGTCGAAAGACCCATGGTCATTCACGATTGTTAGATTGATGAAAGAAACAAGGGAGTTACATACCTTGCCCCTTTTCCTCTATCTTCGTGGATAGCGAGGAAATCGGGATCGTAGACCCCCAAGGTCCATGAGAACATCTGGACCGTTGATTTTTCCACATCCATGAAGTAGTGGGAAATGCGCGATGTGGGACATATCTGAGCCGTTAGATTTTAGCCCGAAATACCCGACAATCGTTGGATCTGTTAAGAGATGCATGAGGGTTAAGCCCTCGTGAACATGAGGTTGAAAGTCCCGACGAGAAGCATGGCCATCGAGATATCGACATTCATGAAATCGGGAGTCACGATGACATGAGGTCGGGGATTTTCATAGTGAAAATCCTAGAATCAATATGAGCCATCCATCATAAAAGGACGCGTGGAAAAGATCGGGAGCCCGTCGGCATTTCGGGGATCGAAGGGACAAGTTGCAGGAGTATTTTGGCAGTGAAAACTCTAAAATCATGAGAAGTGATCAGGACCGTCCATCTTAGGAGGACGCGTGGTGACAATCGGAGCATGCGGGCAAAGTCCCGAAAGGAAAGTCATCCATCGGGAAATCGAGAATCACGTGGACAAGAAGTCCATACACTTCGAAGTTTTGAAGTCCGGAATCTCGACAAAGTGAAAAGTGCCCATTGTAGGGCCAATTGTCCTTATATCGGCATATTGGGATTCAGTGGATCGCGAATCATGAGGACGAGTACATTTCGACATTGGAAACCCTGAAATCGTGAGAAGCTATCAGTACCGTCCATCTTAAGAGGACAGGTGGCAGAGATCCAGGAATCTCGTGAACTCGGAGGTTTGCAAGGTAAGAGCCCAAAGGTTGGGTGCTCCAAGTCGCAAGTAGCGAAGTGCCGAGAGCTGAGCCGAGAGAACATGTGGCAGGACCACAAGGTGGGGCCCGCATGGTTGACAGGTGGACACGCGTTGCCTGGAGAAAGGAGTTAATGCTCTGTTGACTTCTTGCGTCTCGAGGATTCACGGGATAAGAGCCTGAGAGCTCAACCCTTGGACTTGCGAAGTCTCGAGTAGCGAGAATGCGAGAAGGATAATAAATATCGCTTCTCGGGGGTTCGTGAAGGAGAGGTTCCAAGGTTTGACGCTACAACTAGCGAAGTGGCCAGTTGTGAGAAGTGCAAAGAGGAAGTCAACTATTGCTGAATTTTGCGTCTCGGGATTTCGGAGAAAAAGAGCACGAGAGATCGACGCTGCAACCTGCGAGGTTGTGAGAAACGAAAAGTGTCAAAGAGAAGTCCCGAAGGAAATCTGAACCGTCGAATCAGGGGAGGCGTACAACCTTTGATCTCCTTTGGAGGGAAACTTGGGAGACTTCATGAATTTCGGGGATTTGAATGGGAAAGGAAGGAGTCATGCATCGCGATTTCCCGAATCGTGAAGGGCTGGCAAAGTATTTGCTGAGGGTCACAGAATGTGGTCACGAGGAGAAGACCCAAACATCGATCTTGTATTCGCTAGCCCTATCGGGGTTCGACGTTTCGCTGTGTCGGGGTTTGTAGAGTCAAAAGACTCAACACTCTGGTAGTGCCGAGCCACAAAGAGTGAAAGGATTCCATACTTGTTCGGTCTGTGGTCATAACCCACGATCATAGGGAGGAGAATAGGGAAGAACTAGCCTGCGCTAGGCCCCAGTAGGACTTCGGGGATTTTGTCCCTTGAGGAAAAGCAATAATTTTATTATACCGTAGTGGGTGTGTGAAAAATTGGTATCAGAGCATGGTTACAACACTCAGCCTGATTGGGCTCATGAACGAGTTGTGCATAAGCTCCGTTCAAAGCACTCCTATGAGGAGTAACCCCCTAACTTAACTCTCTTGCCCAGGATTAAAACCTGGAAAAGAGAACCCGACTGTGTATGCATGTGAAAGAGTGATAAATTATGCGTAAATTATAAAAATATATTTAACTCTTGACTAATAACTAGCGTTTGTCTTTTCACTCAAGCGGACAATCAACCACGGGAATCTACAGACGCAGAGTATGGTGACTCACCAAGAGGTGGGAGAAGGCTCCCATAACAGAGACAAAGAGTCTGACGAAAGAAGAGCAATAGGAACACCTCTAGACCTAGACGAGACTGTGAGGAGTCTCATGGTTGAAATGCAAATCTGCAAGGCCGACAATGAAAAGATGATGAAAGAACAAGAAAATCAAACTGAAATTAATGCAGTTTTATTGCAGAGCTTATCCGACCTACAACGACAAATGCAGCAGGAACCTGAGATGCAGAATCATGGTTGTGTCAGTGGCCACACTGAGAGAAGCACCTCAAGAAAGGTCTGCCCCAGAGGTAAAGGACCAGTGCCAAACGATTCCACTGAGAAGGAAGCTGTCGATTCAGAAGGCTCTTCCAGCAGCAGGACCAGTTCCTATTCTCGAAGAAAACAAAAGAAGCGAAAGACTTCCAAGGGTCATAAATTTGAGGAATTCAGAAAGGCCAAACCTCCCTCCTTCGATGGAGAGATAAAGAAGGGAGAGGAAGCCGAGGCCTGGCTACTTGGACTGAAGAAATATTTCAGAGTCCATGATTTTTCAGAGAATTTGAAGGCCCGAGTGGCCACTTTCAATCTGAACGGAAAGGCTTCCATCTGGTGGGAAGATCTTAAGAANATGAAAGGGGTCCGCGAGGAGGACCTGTCTTGGAAACAGTTTGAAAAGTACTTCCGGAAGAAGTATTTGTCGGAAAGATATTTCGACGAGAAGGCTAAAGAGTTTTATGAACTCAAACTGGGGCAACTCACTATAGAGGAATATGTCAATAAATTCCTCGACTTATTGAGATATGTACCCTACATCAAAGCAGAGAAGGCGAAGGTGCAACGCTTCATCAGTAGGCTACCCAAGGAATACCAGAACCGAATCGAATTCGACGAGCCAAAGACCTTAGAAGACACTATTCGAAAAGCAACATATTTTCATGAACAATATGGACATCGGGCAGAGTCTCGTGAAAAATGGAAACAAAAGAGTGGTTCGAGATTTCAGAAAAAGGGGATCAAATCCCCAGTATTTAAAAACTACAAGAAGAACCCCAGAACGAACTACCCAGCTCGGAGTGTACTTGAACAGAAATTTCCATCATCAGACGGGAATAAAACTTCTGGACCTGTACCAGTGAAGACTGATAACCTAAAGAGAGAACCTCTGAAATGATGGGGTTGCGGAGAAGAGCATCTCCTGAGAGACTGTCAACACCGACAACAGAACAGTCGGAAAATTTATAACATTCAGGAAGCTACCACAGTCAATGATGTGGCAAGGAGTGTACCACAGATTTATGCAACCTTGGATAATAACCAAGCTGACCACCAAGCTTCAGTGGTGGAAATAGAAGGTATGATTTTCAACCATCTAGTGTCTGTTTTGATTGACCCTGGTTCAAATTTGAGTTACATAGCCCCTAGAGCTATTGAAAAGTGTAAACTACATCCACAGAAGCAAACCAAGCCATGGTTGGTATAGTTAGCCACTGACACCAAAAGAAAGGTAGTAGAGGTCATACCGGCCTGCCAATTAATGTTGGGTGAATTCCCCACCCAAGCAACCCTTAATGTATTACCCCTGGGATCATACGACTTGTTGATTGGTATGGACTGGCTGGCCGCCCATAAAGCCAAACTGGACTGTTACCATAAAACCTTATAATGTGTGAGCAAAGAAGGAAAAAGGATAACCCTTCAGGGGATCCAAAAACCGGTCTCGGGGAGACAAATATCAGCCCTACAAATGAGAAAGTATTGTCGAAAGGGATGTCCCCTATATGCAATACATGTGTTAAAAACAATCGAAGGTGCTAAACCAAGCCCTGACGATCACCCTATCCTGAGGGAATACAGAGATGTGTTTTCGGAGGAGGTACCGGGTCTACCTACGAGAAGAGACATTGACTTCTCGATAGAACTCACACCAGGAGCGGTACCGATGTCTAGGAAACCCTACCAGATGAGCACACCTGAGTTAGTTGAACTCAAATTGAAATTGAAAGAAATGATGGATAAGGGTTATATTCGACCCAACGTGTCCCCATGGGGAGCACCAGTCCTGTTTTTGAAAAAGAAGGATGGCACCCTTAGACTGTGCATAGATTACAGACAACTTAATAAAGTAACCATAAAGAACAAGTACCCCTTGCCCAGGATTGATGATCTATTTGATCAGTTGGGAGGCGCGTCTATTTTCTCAAAGATCGACTTGAGGTCGAGATACCATCAAGTCCGAATCAAGGGTGAAGACATCCATAAAACCACCTTCCAGACACGGTATGGTCACTATGAGTTTGTAGTAGTGCCATTTGGGTTAACCAATGCCCCTGCCACTTTCATGTGCTTAATGAACAATGTACTCAGTAAATTTTTAGATAAATTTGTACTAGTTTTCATTGATGACATATT
>ML792466.1:131091-147379 GCA_009831015.1 Picea engelmannii | reverse complement strand
AATATTAGAGGATATGTTAAGGATGCATGTAATGCATCAACCCAGGAAATGGGAAGACTACCTGCCATTGGTAGAATTCGCCTACAATAATGGCTACCAAGCATCCTTAAAGATGAGTCCCTTTGAGGTCCTCTATGGTAGGCCGTGTAATACTCCAATCAGCGGGAGCAATCCTGTAAATAGGATTTCTTTTGGACCCAACATGCTGAGAGAAATGGAACAACAAGTGACCCAGATAAAACAAAATCTGAAGGTCGCTCAGAACCGACATAAAATTTATGCTGATCAAAAGAGAACTCCAAGAGAGTTGAAAATGGGAGACCATGTATATCTCAGAATTAAGCCCAGAAGGAGTTCCCTCAAAATGGGAGCTTGTGCCAAGTTGGCACCCCAGTATTGTGGACCCTTTGAGGTACTAGATAGAGTGGGACCTGTAGCCTATTGGCTAGCACTTCCTCCCACAGTAAAATCACATAATGTTTTCCATGTTTCATTATTGAAGAAATATGTACATGATGCTAATCATATAATTGACTGGTCTATGATCCAGGTGGAACCGGAGGGAGAATTTCTACCAGAACCCCAATGCATACTGGACAGAAAGGAAACCCCGCTCTGGAACAGAACCATCGCACAGGTCAAGGTGCAGTGGAAACATTTTGGCCCAGATGAGGCTACATGGGAAATGGAGGATGCCATGAGACAGACATATCCGATTTTGTTTACTTTTGTACATGCAATACATGTTAGTAGATAAGAACATCGAGGACGATGTTCCTTTTAAGGGGGAGAGAATTGTAACACCCTGTTTCCCCTAGCTTGTAAATATAACTGGATTGGTAAAGAACTATGGAAAACCCATAAATATGAATATGTGATGTAAATGGACCTTGAGGAAAAGGTCAATGAATGTGAATAACATTTTGAATTTATTGCTGGACTGCTGAGAGGGAATGTGCATAAAAAAAGACCACGATGGCAGTGGAGGGCGCCTGGGAATGTGGCGTTAACTTCCACTGAGAATGAATACCGTATTTGGACTCCACTGGCCCGGAGAACCAAAAGCGGCTCGTTGGCCCTGAATTAAATATCTCGCAGGCTGGTGGGTAGATAGTTTAATGAGCGATGGGAGGTGAACCTCCCATCCGTAGAGCCATCAGGCCTGATCAACATGAGGGTAATCGCGCCACACACAACCTCGCAAGAGGATGAGGCGTGGGGGTAGAAGCGATGGAGAGGGCAGACACGAGGGGAGAACTCTGGCAACACGCAGAGTGAGTGATAACAGAGAGGAAGGATTGCAACCTTCGCTCTTGGTCACTGGCAAACGGAGACGCAGTCTCACAACATCGTGGTCAGCTCGGGGGTGGCTAGTGGTAAATCCGCTGGGAGTCGCTACGCCTACGGTTGGGTGGAAACGAGCACCCCTCTCAACAGTTGCACTCTCTTCTGGTGTTATTTCTGATAAGTGTTTTACATATTGCATCTTGAAATTCATATGCTAATATATATATGCTCATGAACTGTGAAATTGTGAATGATTACATTATAAGAATGTCTGTGCAGTGTTTTGATAAGAAATGGTAGATATATGCTTATAACCGAAAAATCCACGCATGGCTTATGTTGATAAATAAATTTAATTATGCATAAGTCGAACCAAGACAGACTTCCAGTCCGTTCTCGGGAATTTGTTTCCCCTTATCTGTCTCCAGGAATGCCCCAGAATAGATCTCTTCACGGAGATTCCCCCCTTGGAAAGGTTTACCAAGAACCTAGAAAAATGACTTGAATGTGCAAGTCTTAACAACCCTGTACGAGGAGGAATGACCCTCTTAAAATCCCGAAGTAACATCATAGGGATAAGTATCAACTAACGGGCGGGATTCCGTCGAAAGACCCATGGTCATTCACGACCGTTAGATTGACGAAAGAAACAAGGGAATTACATACCTTGCCCCTTTTCCTCTATCTTCGTGGATAGCGAGGAAATCGGGATCGTAGACCCCCAAGGTCCATGAGAACATCTGGACCGTTGATTTTTCCACATCCATGAAGTAGTGGGAAATGCGCGACGTGGGACAAATTTGAGCCGTTAGATTTTAGCCCGAAAAACCCGACAGTCGTTGGATCTGTTAAGAGATGCATGAGGTTTAAGCCCTCGTGAACATGAGGTTGAAAGTCCCAACGAGAGGCGTGGCCATCGGGATATCGACATTCGTGAAATCGGGAGTCACGATGACATGAGGTCGGGGATTTTCATAGTGAAAATCCTGGAATCAATATGAGCCATCCATCATAAAAGGACACGTGGACAAGATCGGGAGCCCGTCGACATTTTGGGGATTGAAGGGACAAGTTGCAGGAGTATTTTGGCAGCGAAAACTCTGAAATCACGAGAAGTGATCAGGACCGTCCATCTTAGGAGGACGCATGGCGGCAATCGGAGCATGCGGGAAAAGTCCCAAAAGGAAAGTCATCCATCGGGAAATCGGGAATCCCGTGGACAAGAAGTCCATACACTTCGAAGTTGCGAAGTCCAGAATCCCGACAAAGTGAAAAGCGCCCATTGTAGGGCCATCTGTCCTTATATCGTCATATCGGGATTCGGTGGATCGCGAATCGTGAGGACGAGTACATTTTGACATTGGAAACCCCGATATCGCGAGAAGCTATCAGTACCGTCCATCTTAGGAGGACAGGTGGCAGAGATCCAGGAATCTCGTGAACTCGGAGGTTTGAAAGGTAAGAGCCCAAAGGTTGGGTGCTCCAAGTTGCGAGTAGCGAAGTGCCGAGAGCTGAGCCGAGAGAACATGTGGCAGGACCATAAGGTGGGGCCCGCATGGTTGACAGGTGGACACGCGTTGCCTGGAGAAATGAGTCAATGCTCTGTTGACTTCTCGCGTCTCGGGGATTCGCGAGATAAGAGCCTGAGAGCTCAAACCTTGGACTTGCGAAGTCCCGAGTAGCGAGAACGTGAGAAGGATAATAAATATCGCTTCTTGGGGGTTCGTGAAGGAGAGGTGCCAAGGTTTGACGCTACAACTCGTGAAGTGGCGAGTTGCGAGAATTGCAAAGAGGAAGTCAACTATTGCTGACTTTTGCGTCTCGGGATTTCGGAGAAAAAGAGCATGAGAGCTCAACGCTGCAACCTGTGAGGTTGCGAGCAACGAAAAGTGTCAAAGAGAAGTCCCGAAGGAAATCTGAACCGTCGAATCAGGGGAGGTGTACAACCGTTGATCTCCTTTGGAGGGAAACTTGGGAGACTTCATGAATTTCGGGGATTTGAATGGGAAAGGAAGGAGTCATGCATCGTGATTTCCCGAATCGCAAAGGGATGGCAAAGTCTTTGCTGAGGGTCACAGAATGTGGTCACGAGGAGAAGACCCAAACAGGGATCTTGTATTCGCTAGCCCTATTGGGGTTCGACATTTCGCTGTGTCAGGGTTTGCAGAGTCGAAAGACTCAACACTCTGGTAGTGCCGAGCCACGAAGAGCGAAAGGACGCCATACTTGTTCGGTCTGTGGTCGTAACCCATGATCACAGGGAGGAGAATAGGGAAGAACTAGCCTGCACTAGGCCCCTGTAGGACTTCGGGGATTCTGTCCCTTGAGGAAAAGTAAGAATTTTATTATACCGTAGTGGGTGTGTGACAATTATATTTCATTATGCATCGTCAATTAATTTTATGTATGACTTCATTTTTTTTGGAAGAAATTCGGTGAGAACATCAAAAATCTTGATAAGGAAGGGAGAGACACAAAACAAAGCCATATGATGTTGACAAAACTACATTTAAAAAAATCCTTAAGGATATCATAGAGGCCAAGAGGATCATTGATGGGAATAAGGCATAAGGCATGGACCCTCAAACACCACAATAACAGCCTTAAAGGTAATAAATAAAATATGCTTGTAGTTATTGATATGTACAAGCACAAATAGACACAAATAAATTAACAATTACACATTCTTCAAGTAAATTCAGGAGGTCCTCAATTAGAGGCTGCTTTGTAAATTTATTAATAATATTTTATTTATTACACCAGCACACTAGCTTAGTATATGTTATTATTAAATATGGTTTTCTCTTATTACATACAATTAAACAACTATAGTTGTGAGCCCAATGACGAAGAATTAAAGTATGCCACGAGGAATGGTTTTAAAAGAATGGTAGAATATTTACATCCCATGCCAGGGGTATTTAATTGTTAATTATGGTTTATTTTTCAACTTATATAATTGGAATAATTCATTCAATGATTGAAATATATTCTATTATTTGATACTAATGATGACGAGGGTGACTTGGAGGGATTGGGTATTGACAACTATTTAACCTGTATGTTTTTTATTGCAAAGTGAGGATGAAGACATTTAGAAGATGAGCAGGGAACCACCAATAGTTCAATTAACTTATGGTGTCGAAATCATTTCATTTCCTTATATGTGTACATATTTTTTCATGTGATGGTGTATAGAACGTTAACATTTCCACATGGTGGCAATGTACCACTTATTTATAGGGGGAGGAATTACATGGTTATTTTACAATTTAATTTAAAATTTCATCATTGCATTTATATACATGGTTTTTTGCTTCCATGTCAATTGGGTCTATCCAGGGCAGTTGAGAGGAGGAGTGTTATCCTCCCCACCCAGAATCAATTCCTACAAGTGACATGTTCAACTTTAGCAAGTATATTGTTGTATTGACCACGAGCCCTGAAGAATCCAATTTACACTAGATACCACCCTCAGAATAAAGCAAAGTGCTCGATGGGTTTTCCTAGGATATGTATTCCAAAAAAACATGGTTTTTTTCTTCCATGGTTTGAAATTGATTGAATGCTAATAAAATTTCATGATTGTGCCAAGGGTTGGAGGTACAAGTGGGATTCTTTATAATCCTATAGAAAATAAGATTTATTATTATGCTCGGAGGCTAGGAAAGGTTTCAAATACCATGATAGAGGCTTACTCTCTATGGTGCGATATATCCATTGCTAAGGGGGAAAGCATTGGATCCTTAATGATATTTGGACACTCAATGTTGGTAATCAAAGCAATCATAGTTCATTCAAATCTAGTGGGGAATAAATTTAAAATATTGCTTTCCAAATTCAAACGTGAACTCTCTTCATTTGACAAAGTTTCCTTCTTGTACATCAAACAATATTTGAACTCAGAGGTCAATTATTGGGCCAAGTTTGTTGTTGATTTGAGCCTTGGAATAGTGTAAAAAAATGGGGAACGTAATTTTGGTTCAATTCCTTAGATTAATCAACAAGTGGCTATTAATGGAAGATATCCTCATTATGAATCAATTAATGAATATGGGTAAGTAGAGCCTTGGGAAGGACAAAGGGTGGAGCTATGTTCCCCCAATCCAATTTTATTTGTAGGTTAGGGTTCCTAGAAATTCAATGCCCTTTGAAGTCTAGGGTTTGGAAATGTGAGATTATGGATGTTTGGGGATTTATGTAGGGATATTTGACAGGCCTTGTGGCTTTGGGTTTGTTGGGTATTGGCGGTGGTTATGGTGGCAATATTTGTGCTGCCAACTTGACATGATCCAAAGATGGTTTTGTTGGTGGTTTCCATGGTGGTTTTTGTGTAGACCTCATGCTCTCTAATCATGGAAGTGATCTTGGAGGTGGTCATGGTGGGGGTATTTACACTTGGCTTCTAGGTGGTGTTGGTTCTTTGGTGACATCAAGCTATGGCTAGAGGGAGGATGTGTCATTTCCAAAATGGAGGAGTGCAAAGGATAACCATTATGGTTGGCTTATAGCACAAGAAAGTTTCTCCTTTCCAATGGTGGGAACATCCTACTATTTTAAACTTAGAGAACTGGTAAGGCAAGTTCTAAAATCTTGGACTTTTCATTCTAATAAATTCACAGGGGAATTTCAAGCTCATGTTAGTTGGAATTTTGGGAATGGAACAAAGTTTCAATTTGAAAATTTTGGGTGATTTGTGAATGGGGTGATTTTGGTTGGTTTGGGTTTTCTTGGCCTTGATTTGGTCTCCTTTGAGCTAAGGCCAGAGGACTTAACCCCATGTTCTTCTTATTGATTATGGAACTGCTCTTGAGTTGGTGATTTTTCTGGGTTTGTGTTTTCTCTCGCTATGGATAATGAAGCTCATAGATAATTTTGGTGAATTCTTTGTCATCATGAGGAGATCTCTCAGAAAAACAACAATGCATTGTTGGTAATTTCTTCAAAATTTTCTGAAATGGAGCATGCTTTCTCCACCCATAATGTCAATTTCATTAGTATTATTCTACTTCAAAAGTAGAGACTTGATTCTCTGGAATTGAATGCAATAGACTCCGTAATATGTTTCTTTCTCAACAAATGGAAAATCTTTCAATGGCCTCTAATAATTAGAGAAGAGAAAACTTAGTCCAAGCAGTTTGAAAGGAAGAAGAATCAATCAACCAACTTCGTGATCCTATGGAAATCGAAGGTCTCGACTTGCCTCAATCTGATGAGGAGCTGAAAGTAGTAGGAAGCGTTCATCAATGTCATCCTTAGTATGTATTATCAGGTTATATGTTTTTTGGGTATATATGTAAGATTGGCCATCTACGGTGCCAACTTGGAACTCATGTTTTGTTAAGACTCTCAAGAAACTGGATGTATGTTCATGTCTATGTGTAATTTTGTGGAAATTAGATATATCAGAAGGATGTAATCCACTACTAGCCTCGACATGACTCTTTTTTGAATGAATATAAAATTATGTTTCGGTTAAAAAAATAAAAAATAAAATTCACAATTGTGTTTATGGATACATGGTTTTTTGCTCTCATGGTGTGGAATTGACTGAATGTTAATGGGGTATTGCATCTATATATACATGGTTTTTGTTTTTATGATTAGTACATTGTAAAATAAACTTATAATAATCCTCAATCTCATCAATATTTAAATAATATAAAAATAGTAATTACAAAAAATAATAATAATCATAATAATTAAGTACTTAATAATAATTAAATAATCAATAATAATTAAATGATCAATAATAATTAAATTAATTATAATGATAATTAATTAAATAATTAAAAAATTAATAATAATTATGTTATAAATTTGATGCTAAAAATATGCCATTTTTACACTAGTACGATGCAATTTTGATGCTATTTGGTTGAACACAATGCACTTGTGATGCAATTTTTAATGCACATGTGACACTATAGTTGAGTACACAACACACCCTAAAATTCTAAAAATTTGAGTACTACTTTTCTTTGATTTCACAAGTAATTTTAAGCATGTTTGATTTGGCTAATCTTATGCATTTCATATAGTTTAGCAGGCATCATTAATGTTTGAAGAAGAACAAAAAAAAAAAATTAAATCCCAAAGTCTAATTTTGAACTAGAAGGTTTATATATGCAAAGTCGAACCATTCCCTTGCTAGGTTATTTTTTTTTTGTGTGACTAGCGGAATTGGCAACTCACGGTTCTCGTACTCGCATGACACAGAGTCGATTCCCTTCTGCTACCTCTATGACCTCCAGGTGCGTCCACACGGACCGCAAGCATGGGGCACGGGTAAATCGGGGTGAGAATCGAACTTGGGACCTCCTTTTTACATATTTCCTTCCATTTACACAACACTTGCCAATCAGTCTACACCCCTGCAGGCCTCGCTAGGTTAAAGTTATTTGAACACTGATATAATAAAAAAATTCTCGAGTGGCAATAGAAATTTTTCTTGAGCGCTAATGAAAATAAGTTCATGCATCAATGTTAAAAAGTTGTGGCAAGCGCTAAGGTAAAATAAATTTGAACACATTGATAACATTTTTTTTGTAAGTTCATCGATAAAAATGTTTCATAAGTTCACCAACACAAGTTAAGTGGAAGCACCGATAAAAAATATTGTTGAGAGCATTGATGAAAAAGTTTAGGCGGGCGTCAGTTGAAAATATTTTGTAGCTCGTTGATAGAAAATTTTCGGGTGCTGTTGAAAAATAATTAAGGACATCGAAGAAATATTTTTGTATGCACTGAAGAAATAATTGTGAATGCATCGATATAAGAGTTATTTCAAGCACTAGTTAATAAGATGTGTGGAAGTGCTAATAGGAAATAATATTTGAGTTCATCGATGGAAAAGAAGGCAGATTTCGTCGATACAAAATAATTGTGAATGCATCGATAGCAAAATTTTAGGGATTGACAATATATACTAAAATGAGAGGAGGATATCATTTCTCCTAAGAAATGAATTCATCCAACTTTCATTTTCGACACATCAAAGTAAAATGCAATGAAGTATAAAATTATGTGCCATGCTTATTGAGATAGTTTTTGAATGATATAAAGGGTTAATATCATATACAATTGTCTTCTTCATTCTGGTTTATATTCATTTTGGTGCAAGAATATGCCACCAAGGAGGACCCCTTTGAGACCTCCTACTAAATCTCCTAGGGGAAAACCTAAAGAGGCAGGGGAGACTTCTCAAACGAAGACATTAGAAGTGTATGTTCTTGTTATTCAATTCTTGGTACTTGAGGATTTTCCACCATGGCCCATATTCAAAGACATCAAAGCAAGCATGGGAACTCAAATCCTTTTGCTAGGGTGAAATTATTTGTACTTGAAGTTCAAAAAATATGATTATCAAGAGGTGGTGCCCCATAGTGATCCTATGGTTAGGGAAATTGATGACAAAGTTTTTGTGAATATAAGAAATTCTCATTTGCACTTTGCTGCAACAAGAGCACCTATTTTCTCTTGCTCTCGGGCCATTGTGTGGAATATAGACCACACTAATTTTAAAAAGAGTATGATTGTAGATGAAAAGTGTGGATGTGTGGGCTCATTCTTGGCTGAAAATTTAGAAAAGTATTATAGGTTCCCAAAACCATAATTCATGCTAGTTACTCCTTTCATGAATGATTTTTATGATAAGCATGATGTGAAAAATATTTTGGCAAGCTAGTGGAGGAAAGATAAAAGGTTCCAATATAAAACTAATGGCTAGTATGTTATCACAAATTTAAGAGAGCCATACATGTATCTCATGGCATTACTATGCTAATTGTACGGAGATAAAGTTTGTTCCCAGTTCATAGGTGCATGGGTTCCATTGGCCTACACAGTAGCCACAATAGGAGTATTGTTCAATTGAGAAGCCATTTTATCTAACCAGCTTAATCTTTTGATTGAAAGAGTACATAATACTAAGGAAAAGACTAGTGTGATCCCTTCTTTTTATATGGATTCATGTTTATTGGATGTCTTATGCGCTACAAATGTATTTTTGGGTCTTAAACTTAGTTGGAATATCTTAGAGGACGTTGTACATGTCTACTTTCATATTTTATAGAACAAAAAATACAGGAGGTCCTATACAACCATTTGCGACCTTTAATTGACACGGTTGTATTTTATCATTTTTTGTAGAGAATGCCCTAGATTAACTAATGATACAAAAAATATTATAAGTTACATCAATAATTCATATATACAAGAAGAATTAACTTATATAAGGATTTATGGTGCAACTATAATGCCTCGTCTTTTACTGAAGTATGTAAAATATAGGCTTGTTGTCGGTGAAATATCATATCAAATAGTTTTCCAAGGATTTAATGCTTCATTGTTAAAGGAAGCAAAGAAAAATAGATTTATCCCTTATGGTTTCAGAGTTGGTCATTACTTCATAAAATATCAAAAACATGCAAGGTTAGAAGCAACCAACCATCTTGACTACATGGGAAGTTTAGAAGACATGACCCCAAAGGCCTAGAGGCTAAACATTGTGATCAAGTATATGTAGCTTAGCCTTATAGTCATGAAAAGTGGGAAGATAAATTATTCTTTGAAAATTCTCATGACTCGGATGAAGTGTTGGAACGAAAGAAAATCCTCATATGATGATTTTCAAATATTTATCCATTGATGAATAGATGGCAGAAATACAAAGATGACTAGTTGTTGAAAGAGAAGTTGAGGAAGATAGAATGTTGGAAGAAATCAGGTTGAAGGAAGAGGCTGAACAAAATGCCATTCAAGATGAACATGAAAGGTTACAACAAGAGCAAGAACTCTAGAGAAAAATAGAGGAGTTGTGTTAAGCCCTAGACAAAGCCCCATGTTATGTATAAAACTCCTTATTAATCCCCTGGTTATTGAATTATTACATTTCTAGTGTTATATTAGTCAGTCAGTTAGAACCATTAATTGTACCCTTTCATTATTGCACCCTTTGTCTCCTATATATATATATATATATACCAAGGAGACTTGGTCTTAGAATAATCATATCTCATCTCATATTGTCTTCTGAATTGGATATATTGTAAAAGGAGGTTTCCCCCTCAAAGTGGACTGTATTCATTGACTTTTTATCATTTTTAAGGCGTTGGACCATAAAATTTGGTATTAGATCTTATGATCCTAGGGTTTCACTCCTCCAACTGAGACACCTTGGAATTTTTGCTATAATTTTTTTTCTGCGATGATTCAAACCCTGAAATTTTGAGGAGACTGAGGTGAAATATATAGGTACAAGTGGTAAAAATTCAAGGTATGGTTACTTATAATTTTGGAGATATATCCTATGGAATATAGGGTTTATGACTTGTTGGCGACGGAAGTCACTCTTGGATTGCAGCAGGAGCAGAGCCCGACGCCCATCAGTTTATTGTCACGAATTTGTTTAAAGGGGTGATCGGATGGGAGTAAACTCAGGACATAATCACTCTAACTAGGGGACCAGGCCTGGTATGTAAAAAACAAAGGAGGTATTGATCTAACTTCCGTCAGTGAGTTGATTGTAAAATGAGAAGGGGGAAGACTTGGTGAGATGAGTGAGCAAGACTGCCTCAGACATCAGGCCTTTCAACAACTTGAGGAAGAAAAACTCAGAATACAAAATCCTCTTGGTTCTGAGTTTCGGGGAACTGAAGGGTGATTTGACTGGATCCTCCAATTCCAAATCATTCAGCGTTGAGAATATACAAGAAATGATTAGAGACAATGCAACTATTACAGTGATCCAACCTACATCATCCTATAACAACGCAACTCGATTGGATCCTCCAATTCTGAGTTGTTCTAACACAGTGTAAACAAAGAGATGGAAATAAGTTGGCATTCATAAGGCAAGAAGTCTCAAGTGCCAATACATAACCAGAGCAACCAATGCTTGGTTAAAACTTTACAATCGGGAGCCTAGCTCAACCATCGATACTAAACAAAATGGAAAAAATGCCTACATATACTTGGAGCTGACTCAAGCACTGAAGGCACGATCATATCATAAATTCAATGCTTGACGTTAAGGAGCTTCTCTGTCAGGCGGTGCATGCAGATGTTGGGCATACTGCCCATGCATTCATTTGTCAGATGTAATCTCTGTCAGGATGGACTGTTAGTCCACCTCTACGCTTGGTCCTTTCCTGGCCTTCTATTTATGGAAGAAGACGACGTTCAACCACCATCAACTACCACAATAACTGCTTCCTTGGGATTGGGAATGGCCTTGGTCAACTCTGTACTCGGACGACGTGGAGGCTTTTCTTTGGATGCTGCTTCGTTGGACTGCTACGAGGGGACCCCTATGGAGGACGTGGATGAGGGTGAGATGAGAGGTGCTGAGGTGGAAGCACTAGGTGGTGAAGAAACAGAGGCTGTGACACCAGATGATGAGGCGATGTTCTGCGAGAAGGTGACAATGAGGTCGTAATGCGACAGGTTGGAGACTAAGGACACAACATAGGTGGAAGTGGCGTGGAGTATGGAGGTACAAGTGTTAGAGGGTAAGAGGGTCTAAGGGGAAAAGGAACATGACAACGAAGAGAGTGGAGGACGGGTATGTGGTAGCGAAAGGTAGAAGAGGAGCGAGAGATGTGATAGGGGAGGAAACATGGCGAAAGGCGGTAAGTGGAGGGAGTAGGAGATGTGACAAAAGGGGGCCCGCTTTAAACTGTCAATTCCGGACCCCCCCCCCCCTTATTAAAGGTAGAATAGCAGGGGGTCTGGAATCCATTCTCAGCCGCAGATCCAGGCACCCGAATCTTAGCTGCTTAAACTTTCACGCTCAATTTCGGACCCCCCCCCCTCCGCCTTAAAGGTAGAATGGTGAGGGGGCTTCGGAATCCAACCTCGACCGTAGATCTGGGCACACAGATCTCGACCACACAGATTTTCCCGTTGCTTAACGGATGCGCATTTGCGCCCGAAACTTAGGATAAGTGGGTTTTTCAACCCACTGCTTTTCATTTACCACTCCAAGGCCCAAACCATCGAGGAGAACACCCCTATACAAGAAATGTTGCTAACATGACTCATCCCAAATTCATTTTTAAAAGAATTATCTTGGAATTTTTGCTATAACTATTTTTCTGGGAAGTTTCAGATAGTGAAGTTTTGTGGAGACTTAGGACACTTATAATTATATTTGATAACAAGTAAAATTTTCCTCCATAACTAGAATTTACTAACTTGTATCCAAGGATCTGGTGAACAACAAATGAGAACACCCTTTCAAATTATAACTGAGACATGCCTTCCGATGTGTAACCATAGTGAAGTGAATAATAACAACAAAAAACAACACACCCAAAACAAAATAGAAAAAAATAAGAAACAAGCTTTATAAATCACAAGAAACTGTATAATATTTACAAATCATCATTCAATAATGACTAAGAAAAATATTTTTTAATAAATTGATCATTCACGAGGAGGTTTTCAACTTCCCCGACTAATGATTGAAAAATATATGTTGAAGGGCCAAGTTTTTTAGCAATATGAAATGGTCCTAGCCAAAGATGTTGAAACTTTGTGTGTTTTCCTTTTTCTTCATGAGCTTTGTCCCATTTCAAGACTAGATCACCAATTTGAAAATGTTTTTTTTATCAATTGAATATTTATCAAACCATCGTTTGATTATTGTTTATGTCCATGAAACTTATTTTTGGTTTGTTATCGTTCTTCCCTTAACTTCATTAATGCTTCTATTCTCATTTCCATCTTTGGACATGATTCTTCTTGAACAGACTGAGCTAGTTGCAAAGAAGGAAGAAAAACATTAGGAGGAAGAATAGATTATTTTCCATAGACAAGAAAATATGGTGAATTTCCTAATGATTTTTTAGGTGTTACTCTGTCTACCCATAATGAATTATGAAGTTGTTTATGCCAATTCCTTTGATGTTCATGAACAATATTTTTTAGGATTCATATTAAATTTTTATTGGTTGAATCTGCTAAGCCATTTCCTTGAGGGTAATAGTTTGCAAAATATTTAACAATGATCCCTTTCTCAAAAGTATATTCAATTAACTTAAGAGATGAAAAATAAGATACATTATCAAAAACCAAAGAATTTGGAATTCCAAACCTGGAAATTATGAATTGATTAAGGAAAGAGATAACCTAATATTCATTAACTTTATTGAGAGGATTGGCTTCAGTCCATCACGTAAAATAATATGTTGCAGTTAGAATTTATTTATGAAGCAGTGTAGAATTGGGATTAATCTCTCTAATTATATCTAAGCCCCATTGTTCAAATGGACCTTCAACTTCAACTAGCTGTAATGGAAAAGCAAGTTTATTTTTCCTTCATGAATATGTCGGACAGAGTTTACATTTTCTAGCATATGAATAATCATCTCTAAATAAGGTAGGCCAAAAGTAGCCAACCCTGAGAATTTTGCGTGTAATTATTTCCCCATTAAAATGTCCTCTAGCTGGTCCATCATGTAGTTGGACCAATACCTTATCCGCATCATATTTTTGAAAACATCTTAGAAAAACATCATCACAATTCTTTCTGAACAATACTCTATCAATGGACTGATATTTAGTTGATTTCAATCTTAACTCTCTTTTCTTCTTAGGTTCCAAGGATTGAGGAGAAGTACCATGGGTTAAATAATATTTGATGTCATTATACCATGAAAAGGTAGGTGTTGGAATATACAAAACTTCATTGCGTACCTCCAATTCGTTCTCCCAACCTTCTTGATCACTTACCTGGGTGCCTTTTGAATCAACCACTAACTTACATAGACCTTGTCCTCTCACAATTCTTGTTGGTTTGATTTTAAGGTCATATTATTGGAGTGATGTCATCCTATTTTCTCTCTTATCCCCTAATTCTTTCTAGACCAAAATATTTCTAATCAAGGGATGTGGTACGATGACGTTTGTATGTGACTTCAAAAGATATGGACGAAAATGCTTAACTGCTTTGAACACAACATAAGCATGTTTATCAATATCATGATACTTTAGCTCTGAACCTTGTAATCTAGAACTCATGAAAGATATTGGGACTTCAAAACCTTCTGATTTTTTCTAAGTCAACGCAACTGCATAGGAACGGTCAGATGCGAAGGTATACAAAATGAATTATTTTTCAACAAATATGGACTCATTAAAGTGGGAGCTTGAACAATTGCTTCTTTAATGTTTTTGAAATATTCTCTTTCTTTATATTCCCACTTAAATGCATACTTTTTTTTAATCATATCCTGCAAAGGTTTAACTATTTCAACAAAACTGGGGACAAACCTCCTTACAAAATTTATTTCCCTAAAAATGATTGCATATTTTTCTTATTGTGAGGGAAATAAATTTGTGAAATAGCTTTACTCCTTTCAGTATCTATTACAATTCCAAGTTTTGAAACAATAAATACCAAGAGTTTATCTTCTGTTACAACAAAAATTGTTTTCTTTGGATTTAAATAAATCTTATATCTTGTGCATAAAAAAAAATGTCTCAAGTGATCAACATGTTCATTTCTATTTCGAGAGTAGATTGTGATATCATCCAAATAAACAACCACATATTTGTTTATCAAACCTATAAAAACAATATCCATGGCTCTTTGGAATGTGGCAACTGCATTAATTAATTCGAAAGGAATTTTCCTATATGCATAGGTTCCGGTTCTAAAGGTGGTTTTTATTTGATCTAATTCAGAAACCAATATCTGATTATAACCTGAAAAGACATCTAAAAGAGAAAACATTTCAGATCTAGCTACTCTTATCAAAATTTGTTCCATCGGTGGAACAAGGCAATTATCCTTTTCCGGAGCTTTATTTAAATTGTGAAAATCGATACAAATTCTAATATCCTCGTTCTTTTTCCTAACTGGAACTAAATTTGAAACCCATTGTGAATGCCTAATTGGAAAGATAATCTTGTCATACAATAAATTGTTCAATTCTTTTTGATTTGAAGCTCAAGATTTAAATGAATTTTCCTTAATTTTGTTGTACAAGTTTAACCTCTTTCCTAGTAGGAATGACATGTTGAATAATTTTGGTATCATAGACTTTAAGATCGTCATAAGTCCATGCAAATATGTCTTTATGTTCCTTGAAGAGTTTGATAAAAGACATTATGTTAAGAGGGAGAAATATTTATTCCTAAATTAATATTTTGAGGATTTTGATTAGTTCCTAAATTTATTACTTCATGCTGCATTGAGACACTGTTGGTTTTACAATTTTTTTTTTTTTTTTTTTTAATTTATCTTGCAAATCATAAAACTTTTCTAATCTTACCACTGATTTTGGGATTCCATTTTCTATGTATGATGAATTATCTAGAGAGATCTCATGTATTTCCTCATCGTGTTGATTTTCATTTATGACAGAGTCTTTGAAAGTGCCTTCTTGTGTAAGAAATTTTAATATATGGTCATCATCATCAAAGACTGCCCAATTTGTGATGTTATTTGGAATTGAGGGCGTGAAATTAGGAGAAAAAATTGTTGAAGGAACCAATCGTGAGAAAACATTAGCAAGTAAGTCAACATCAACATTTAAAGGTCGAGGTATATAAATAATATTAAAACCATCATGATTGTCAATCAAAACTCCATACCTCACGTTGGTAGTTCCCTTTAGGTGATTATAAACACAATGTATCAAATTTCTCACCTGTTTGGTTACAATTTCATAATAGCCTACTATTTTTATTATTTCAATTTTGAGATCTATTGCTTTTTCGAGACCTTGAATACGAGCCTCATATTCTGCAACATTATTGGTACAAACAAATTCTAGCCTACATGCTAGTAGATTCTTATTTCCTGTAGGATATTTGAGGACACAACCAACACCTGCACCTTCATTTGATTTAGAGCCATCGAAATATAAAGTCCAAAAATATTTTGATCTTTTAACCAAATTACTAGATCCAAATTCTGCATAGTTGGATTCAACAACCTGAGTAAAGTGCATGATTTCAGAATGTATACCTGATTCTAAAAAAGGTGAAGGTT